>MJUT01060772.1:9223-31456 GCA_002080005.1 Gigantidas platifrons
TGTTTTAATTCTAATTTTTATCATATTCGTCAATCGCACGGCTATATTAACATTTTACATATATATATATATAAATATATATATATGAACTCTTACATAATGGGTTTCTCTATATCATAGAGTTACGGTAAGTGTGTACATGATTTAACATTTAAATTTTAAATAACAAAACGCACTCTTACATGAACCAGGAAGTTACCTGTAAATAAACATAGGTACAAAGATGTGTAAACTGTTTTACAATGTTGCTATCATCTTCATCGCTGTTATTGGTATTTCTTACGATCTTTGGTAAGTATTATCGTCAATTTACTGCCATTGACATTCCTGGTCATAGTGTTAAAACATATATATTTCATTTCCTTTACTGTTTCAGTTTTGTTGAGTTGCTATTTAGATTTCATTTCCTGAATTTTAGTTGTTGATTTCGATATTATCGTTGCTTTTCGCTTCGGCTCATGATTTACAGTGACCGTTCAGTATTGCTATGATTCAAGTGTCTTGATGTTTTTTTTTTCAAATTGTAACATGAATGCATTATTTTCAATTGATCTTTTTTATGATTTATATACCAGAATGTAATCAACAGCTGAAATAATACACGTATATACAATATATTGCACACTCTAACTCTGGGCTGTAGTTTTATTACACCCAAAGAGCAGTGGAATAATCAACGACCTAGATGTGATATTGCATGGCTTCATGTTACAAATCATTTATGCCACGGTTTTCTAAGTTCACGTTCAATTATTTAACTGTTTTACACGTAAAACTGTGGTATAAATATTACTTATTACCAGTAAACACCTATGTTATAAATATTACTTATTACCAGTAAACACCTATGTTATAAATATTAAAACTTTATCAATTCATAATTGGGCAAAAAAGACAAACAAAGCAAATTAGAACATTATTTTGATCCATGTATGTTTATCAATATATTTTGTTATTTCGAAAACAATAATATTTTATTTTGCTAAGTGGAAAAGTTACTTGACATTGGGATCAAGCTTATTCCCGATGTATTTTTTTTTTCTTTTATGAACATATTGTCCGTATGTTTATATAATGTCTTCCATCACTATTATTATGACATAGCATTCCACAAAATTGTGTAGCATTCTCATACATTTTTAAATGTTTCCTGATTTATATGATTTTCAATTCAGTCTTAATAAATGGTATTATCATTGACTTCAGTATTACTGTTTGACCTTATGGATGTACTTACATGTCAAGTAAATAAAACCAATATGGATGTAAGTTATTTCATAGATGTTTTTTTAATTTTCTATTCATGATTGTTTATGACTGATATGTGACACATATTAAATCTATAGGTAGTTTCTATTGTTCCAGTGATATATCAAATTCTACTCCAGTATATGTAGTAGAAGGTGGATAAGCTGTTCTACAATGTGAATTTGAAAGTAGATATCTGAGTTGGTATGTGTATCATGGTGGTAGTTGGGATATTATAGGAGATGGTGGTGATGTTATAAATGATTCTAAGTATTCATCATCTATGAATCCATCAATAGGACTGTATTACAAATTACGTATACTGAATGTTGAAGTGTCTGATGTAAAGAAATATAGATGTAAGGGAACTGTTAATGGAATGATTCAATCCTTCTATTTAGAACCGTATCTCTTAGGTAGGTGCATATTTGTTTTATTATTATATACTTTTACTGTGCAGGTAACGTCTATTGTACCAGTGAAGAATCAAATCCTACTCCAGTATATGTAGTAGAAGGTGGAGAAGCTGTTCTACAATGTGGATTTGAAAGTAACAGTCTGCGTTGGTATGTGTATAATGGTGGTAATACGAATGTTATAGCAGATAATGGTGATGTTATAGATAGTTCTAAATATTCAACATCTAAGAATCCATCAACAGGACTGTATTACAGATTACATATACTGAATGTTGGAGTGTCTGATTTAAAGAAGTATAGATGTGAGGGAAATGTTAATGGAATAATTCAAAACTTCTATTTACAATTGATTATCATAGGTAGGTATAATTATATATTGGTCATCTAAGATAGAGACATTCTATAGTCTTGTAGGTAGTTCTAAAATTCAGTTTTGAAGTTGGATCTCCTATCATGTGCTTAAAGTCTATGATTCCTTATTATGCCACACTATCACTACCACGGAAGCTTCTGAATTGATCCATTATCTAGCTAAAATTATCCTTTTAATTTTAAGACGATCTATACTTTAAGTTATTTCTTCTGCTCTTTCTACATATGTAGTGACGCTGTTCATTTAATATTTAATATTGTAATTTAAAATGAAATAATAAAGATACTAAGCATACATTATAAATTGTAAATATAATACTACATTTCGATTCCGCAAAGATAATCACAGGGTTACCCGCTAATGTTAGTATAGACTATCTAAAATTAAACGCACAGTCGAACGATTGGTTGTCCGTGCTTGAACTGTAATAGTTAATAACCATACATTGCCTAAAAACTAATACCAATTAGCATGAATAATTTTATAGGATGCATGACGATAATAAGATAAACACTGCAACAAATTACATCGTAACAAAATCATTGATGTAATAAATATTTTAAGTTCAGCAAACCTCCAACGAGTATAATTGTATCACGACACACATTGGCTCACAACAAACAATAGTTCACGATACACATTGGTTCACAATACAAAGTGGTTCACGATCAATAAAACAAAGAAACAGCGACAAATCATTATGAATAACAAATTAACAATTTTCGAAACGGCAGAGAGGAGACCTGATTTATTCCATATTTAAAAGATCAGTCCGTATGTATTATCTCGTATGCATAAACCATACATATAACAACAAAAATATTTAACTAAAAACACGTTTTGCTTGATCTCAATATTAACGATTTCAAATCTAAGCGTCCTGATTGCACCTGTGCAAGTTCCCCATTCATATATAATCCGAGGGGCCACGCTATAACTGGTGACCTTAACATTATTAGCAACACTTCTCTACGAAATGTGTTCGCCAAAGGGTCTCAATATCGTGAGCCTAAATCATATTGGAAGCACAACTGTAAAATTCATATGGAGTCCGTCGAGATTATGCCAGACAATGGGAAAAACGTGAAAAGCAGGACTTATATACTATTTTCGAATGAGGGGAGTGTGCGAGGTCACTGATACAAATTAGAGTTAAAATAACTCCATAAGTCTATGGGCACTCTCTCGGCAGCAATATTTAAAGATCCAAATGTTGCTAAACACCTGTCTCTCCTTCATGACAAATATGTTATTTTCTCCGCCGACAAGGCCCCTGACAATATTGTTTTTGTGTGTAAATAGCATCACGTAGACTGTTTGATAAAGGAATTAGGTACCCCTATACCC
This sequence comes from Gigantidas platifrons, assembly GCA_002080005.1. Lineage (NCBI taxonomy): Eukaryota > Metazoa > Mollusca > Bivalvia > Mytilida > Modiolidae > Gigantidas > Gigantidas platifrons. Next base: position 12,611 of record MJUT01060772.1, read on the forward strand.
CGACGACACATACGAAAGAAGAAATCCTGGAAATGATAGGTCTGTTTTGTGTTTCTTTGGAATTTCAACCAAAGATGAAGAACTGGATCTACCATCACTCTACTGGATTTCGAAATGACACAGGTGTACAGCATTATTTTACTGGGGCTGCTAAATGCTCCACTAAACCTCTTTCCAAATTATTAACATGTATTCTATCAGCGGTAAAAATGAGCTTTAGTTACTTGAACACTAGCTACTCGAGAAGTGATGTGAATCAGATGTGGATTCTTAAGAACTTTAAAGATCTGTTAGAGTACATACAATCTAGGTCCCTCTCCTCTTGCAATACCATTAAAACATTTCACAACAATTCCTCACCCTAAGCTGAAAGACAGGTTAAAGGAGTTGGTCCAACTGTTTTTCATGAAAGGAATGGCCAACGTAGCTACAAATACCTTGTGCTAGGGCGGACAGATCTTATTTTGTATAAAAGCACTTTCATTCTACCAAAATGTCTCTGAGACTGATATCATTAGCATGCTCCATGTTTTTTTTATTAAGACTATATTTGCTGTTTCGTGGACGTGTTTGTCAATAGACAGTCACTATACCTCATACAGGGGCTTCTCAAGAAAAACGAAAAAATTGGAGATTTGCTGATCGCATCTACATTTATCCCATTGAGTTTGAAATTAAGGATAGCTCAGATTCAGATAGGTCTGCTTCATACCTTGACCTACACCTCAAAATTGACAGTGAGGGTCGGATAAGAACTAAACTTTACGACAAAGGAGATGGTTTCAATTTTACCATTGTGAACTTTACATTTATATGTAGCAACACTCCAGCAGCACCTGCATATGGAGTATATATCTCTCATTTGCTACGATATTTCAGAGGTTGTGGTTCATATCAGGATTTTCATTGATAGAGGGTTGCTGCTAACAAGGAAGCTACTAAACCAAAGGTTCATCTTGGTTAAGTTGAAGTCATCACTTCGAAAGCTTGACGGTCGCCACAATGACTTGGTTGAATATTATGGAATATCTGTATCACAAATGACCACGGAATAGACAGTTCCCGGCCCTTTCCTTATTCATTACTTATCACTGAGTTTGTAACTAGATTAACACGACGATTTCCACTAGCGGGGAGGGAACACCTACCCTTCCAGAGCACATCAGTTCACCCCTGGTTTTTAGTGGGGTTTGTGTTACTCGATCTTTAGCTTTATGTGTATGTTTTGTTGATCGTTATTTGTCCTTTTGTATTTGTTCTTCTTTGGCCATTGTGTTGCCTGTTCTTCGCTATACGGATTCAGAGTATCCCTTTGTTATCTTCCAGCTCTTCTTTATCATATAAGATCAATAAAACATTTAAGGTAATAATTTTTGGTTTCACACTTCTTTTCCCGTATATTTATACATATTCTGTCTTTCTGACATTGACTTTCTTTAATACTTCACAGAATGCTCCAAATTATGCTCATCAACAAACATGTAACTATGTTTTTAACATGTATAAATGTACAATCAAACATTATCCAGGGAACACATATTTCCACACACACACACGCACGCACACGCACACACGCACCCACCCATTGATGGGAATTGTCCTTACGTTTTCATTAATATGTTCTTGTACTTTTTTCTTACATTTGTATCGTTAGTTAGATTTATTCTGTTTTTAGCGTTATGTACTATTTATTGTATTTTGCACTCTTGAGTTTTCTTTGGTAGGGAGGAATATAAGCTAACATTTTACACACATGTGGAACGTAATATAGGGTCGCCTCATTTCAGTAATAGGGGAGATGTGGGCTCATAAAATGAGGATATGTGGGCTCATAAAATGAGGATAGCACCGCCATCTGTTTACTTGAAGTTCCTGTGCAAAGAAAAAAAGTGAGCGGTCATGTATTGTGTGTTAATGGTATCAATGTGCATCTTTCTATAATTTTTCTATTGCATTTTGGAACTGTTTCGACAGTGTAGTATTTATATCTAAGAGGTACTGTGTATTTATGTTCTCATTTTGTTTTGTATACAGTGCCGCCATCTAGTTTGATCATAGAGAACGTTACTCCAGCAAACAACAGATTAGTAGGAACTGAAGGTCAGGATCTAACTGTGTCATGTAAAGCAGTAGGAGGTAAACCAGCTCCTAACGTTGTACTGATAATAGAAGGACAGACTGTAGCAAGTCAGACTCAGGCAGTACAACATAAATTGACTACCATCAACAGATCTTATGATCACAAGACAGTCACATGTCAAGCTAGTAATCCTGCTTATTCACAGAATTCAATGACTGTTTCAGCAGTGATATATTTAAACTGTAAGTAGTTATACATGTACTGATACACTTTCTCTCCACTTTGATCAATTACTAGATAGCGTCACTAAGTAGAGGAAAATTGTGTTTTGGTCTTGGTTAAAACTACGATAATAGAAAAAAAACATATATAGCGTGCTTGTGATTCGTGTTATTGTATGAAAAATAACCAAACAGAAATTAACACAAAATAGACTGTTTTGAAAATATAAAGGCAACATTTTTCTTGATCTATATCAAGAAAACATCACCCAGAAATCATTTTTGTCGCCACAACATTACATCATTCATATTCATGAGATGTTTCGATTAAAGTACATTTGTTATTACTTTTGAAAGTGTGGAAAATGACGACCGACGAAGAAAAATCATCTATAGGCCGCACGATAATTTGTAATATATGCTAGCAGTGGGTACGAGAATATGGAAAAGAACTTTCGTCAACAATATTTTAATACATGTAAAACATAGGGTCCAGTCATGATCGATAGTTGCAGTCGTATGATGTTTTTATGGTATATAGTTCAAGAGTTATATATCATTCTAATATGACATCATTCTTTCGCTTTGTAAACAAACCAGCGATGTATTACTTATAGATTATTATTGACACATGCGTGGTCCTCAAAATTAAGCCAAAATTGATACAACCACACAGTAAAATTATTAACACTGTTGTTAACGTTCTAAAACATATATTCACAGAAAATAATCAACATATCCAGAAATTATGCGATGTGTAATTAAAACGTGCAAGCACACCTTTATTGTTACGGCTGTTCAATCAAGAAGACTGTTCCGCCGTAAATACACACGTTGCGTCATATAATTTGGATGACAGCAAGGTGTGCTACCCGAACGTCAACTTTTTATTACATTTTTACAATCACATCCCTGAATCCCAACATTTTGCAAGGATTGTTGCCCTTTCTAATTTAGAAGGATTAAGAGAACCCATTAAGGGGGATTGTTTATGACAAAACAGGAAATTGGGGGCGATTTTTTGTATCATATGATGGAATGTTCTTTTCCCAAATTTAAGAGAAAACTATTGATAAAGCACAGACAGAATACGCATTTAATAAAGTTAAAATATTTAAGGTCTTCCAAAAAAGAATGAACACACCACATTATGTAGGTTAATTACATTAATTATATTGATTGCTTACATATAGACTTAGGTTGGGATAGATCACATGGTAATTCTACATATACAGCTACGCATGCTACGCTATCAAAGGAGGAAATCATTGATAATCACATGTCAGTCTTGTCTTCATATCGGTCTTTCCATTATCTTCCCTTGCTGTATCTTAGACCACAATTAAACAATTGGCCATACAAACAATGCTATATTGCAGGGGCTGCCAAGTGGTTTATTGAGCCTCTTTCTAAAATTTTAACTGCTATTTTTACAACTGTCAAAATGGGTCTCCAGATATATCATGATGCCTGCTTCTCTAGAAGTGGCATTAATCAAATGTGGATATTGAAATGTGCAATAATACTTGCTGGAAACTTTAATATCTAGATCTCAGTATGTTTGTAGCAGCATTTAAACATTTGATTTTCCGAACTTATATACCTATATCCCACATACGCTACTACAATCTAGAATTAAAGAATTAATTCAGCGTTGCCTGTCAAAGAAGAACGGAAAACAAAGGTATCAATATCTTGACATTGGTAGAAACAAATCTTACTTTGTCAAAAGCCATTCACAATCTAATAATACAATAAACAGGACGAGATCATTCAAATGTTTGATTTTGTCCTGTTTGGTGGACGGGTATTTCAACAAACGTGTTCCAATGGGTACGAATTGTGACCCGCTACGCGCCGATTTGTTTCTACATGCGCATGAGGCAGATCTACTTCAAGGGCTTTAGAAGAATAATCATAGAAAATTAGACCAGACCTTTAATTCGCTATATAGATGATGTTCTTTCACTGAACAATTTTCGTTTCGGTGAATATCTACATCGCATCTATCCAAATGAGCTTAAAGGAAAGGATATTACTGACACTCAAAAGTCTGCTTCCTACCTTGACATTCACATTGGCATCGACAACGGGTGAATATTAAAAACAAACCTCTACGATAAACACGATGTCTTCACCTTTGCAATAGACAACTTCCTCTTCATCAGTAGCAATAATCAAGCATCAACAGCGTATGCAATTTACATTTCACAAATCATACGTTATTCTAGACCTTGTGTCCAGTATAAGGATTTCTTGGACGAACTCGGCTTCTGGGGTAAAAGCTATTCAAGCAAACTACGTTGCTCATGGGTTGCAATCATCGCTACTAAAATTATACGTTCGTCATCACAACCTGATTGACCCCTACGAAATATCCATATCTCAAATGACAATATATCTTTTACTATTTGGGTAGATGTTTTCTTTCCTCTGTCACTACCAACACTTTTATCGAACTTGACTTGGATGTATGAGTAGCACGGCGGATGTCCTATCAGAAGGAAGAACTATAATTACTCGTCGGGAGCACCAGAGTTCATCCCCGATTTTTTAGGTGGGGTCCTTGTTGCCTATCTTGTCAGTTTTTTGTATTGTCCTATTATCTGTCTTTATGTTCAGATTTTTGTGTTGTGTTGTCTGTTGCGATTTTCGCATAAAAACGATGTTCGGTTTGTCTCTACCTCCAGTTGTTTGTAGGGAGAGGGGTCATGTCTTATTTATGTTAGTTTTGTTTATATGCACATAGTGGTGTCCAACACATATTGTGTTGTGTTTTTTATATATGTGTTTCGTCTTGTGGTAGTACCCTATGTTGCCAGTTTCTCTGGGTTGTTCATTTTGGAAAGGTGTGTATGTTCCAGTCTGTTGTTTCATATTTTATAAGTAAATAATGTTACACGTACTTCTCTAATGGGGATAAAGAAAGATATATATGTCAAGCTATATTTTCAACTTCAAGGTTAAATATTTTGTTATATATTTCATTTATACGATAAGCACTTTTTACAGAGAACAGGCAGATAAATTAAGTATTTATATGGGGTGTGCTATAGCGGACATTTATCCTTAAAAATTAAAGCTAAATGCATATGATAATCACTACAAGAAATATGTAACAGTACTACATATATTAAGTATTACTTAATAGTTTATTTTCAAATTTATGTTATAGAATAATATATAAAACTTCATATCATCATACCTTTCCTTTTTCACATAATATGACCGTAGTTCACTTTTATATAAATTTATCATTTCCTTTCTTTCATTTTTTTTCTATAAAGAAGAATAAAACATTCTTAAATCACAATAGCTTACCTCGTTTAATTAGATTTAAGCTAAATACAGCATGTGATATTTCACTTTGCTATTAATTTTTTAAATGTAAATAGCAGCTTTTAAATGGACCTCAGCAGAGTTTGAAGATACCAAAGTGGTAATCAAAATTCGTATATCGAAGAAGAACAGACAGCAGAAAGCCAAAAGAAAAAGATCTAAAGGACAAACAACGATCTACAAAACATACACATGAAGCTATAGATTGAGTAACAAAAACCCCACTAAAACTTGGGGTGTCTTCAGGTGCCCTGGAAAGGTAAGCAGTTCCTATTCCATCAGTGACATCTAACATAACTGATAAAACAGCAATGTACACTCGGTTGTTTTCTCTGGGTATTGTGAGTTCATCTACCAATAAAACTAAATTGTGTTGACAATAGCGTTAAAAACATAACCCCAACACACCATGTTTGTTGCATGATTAGCATTTAATTTATTATAGGATTAAACGCATTCTTTCAGGAGTTTATTGATATTATATCCTGGACCAATTCACTCACAAACAAATAAAAGTCCGAAGTAACTAAGTATTTTTTTTTCATTTGTTTTGAAAATTACCATTGATGTGTGTCGCGCATGAATATAGAGTGGAATCGGCACAGCTAAAATGTAATCCATCAAATTGGGACTAATGAATAAATAAAAGCTTTTTTAATATGCATTTATTTTTAATCTCATATCTAACAATGATTGTCGATTGCTAACTATAAACATTGTTTCTTTTACCTTTTTTATTATCGGGAATCCAAGCCGCCATTTTGCTTACATTACGAAAAAAGTAGTCCAGTGAACATTGTCTCTCGAAAAATAACCTGACAAAAACCCCGCCTCCATAAGCGCTTATACCCAATCAGAGTAAAGAATGTCTAATTATGTAAATCATATTAGAATTATCAGAAAATAAGGTTGATATAAGTTTATTGCTGCGATGTGCATTTCAAAATTGAAATTAAAAATATTTATTCAAACTGTTCAGATTATGTACATTGCACCTTACATTTATCCTAAAGCTCACTTTGCATAGCTATAAAGTTTACAAAACGTGACAATTATTTACAAATAATTTTTTTTCCCTTTCATCCATTCAAGCATTATATTCATATTATGGAACAAATTATCAGGTATTTTGGTCAAATCAAAACCTCATTAATGTTAAACAAGCAATACTATAAGCAAGAAGTTAAAGTTGGATAAATGGGAATACCAGATTTTCGAAAGTTTAATAAATTGGAAGACATGGTTTTAAGAATGCTTGCGTGCATGGAACATCCAGTACATGCTATTAATTTTACAATCGTAGTCTATTAAATTGAGGTTCATGAAAGATATGTTTCCTGAACATCAACTTATAAAGAAAAAGAATATAAAGAATATAGTATATGTATATGTATTCAATTTAATTTTATGAATAAAATATTACATTATTCCAGAATAATTAAATCTATTAAAAATGCATTTTGATAAATAATTAAATAAATAAGTGTGTTGTAAATAAATACATACATTATATGTATTTAGTCTGTATATACAATTAATTTTAATAAATGTTTTTATTGTTAAATGCAATATTAGAAGTAAAATTATTATTTGATTAGAAACAATTTTCAGTTTCCACGATAATTTTAAATTAAATAAATTTCACGTTATACTCATGAATTGTTTATAAGACAAGCTTATGTGTTTTAATATATTATCATTTGATGGGTTGTCCTATCACATTTGTATATCATTTTAGCGAGACTACTCCAACCAACCCTTACTGTAAATGTAGGCAGAACAGAGGAGACAAAACCACTGGCTGTAACCTGTACAACAACAGGATGTCGTTCTGTTAGTAACAACAATTATATATCATTTCAGTGAAACCACTCCAACCAACCATTACTGGAAATATAGACAGTATAGAGGAGACCAAACCACTGGTTGTAACATGTACAACAACAGGTAGTCGTCCTAGAGCTACATTACAATGGACAATAGGACAGAAGGATGTTACATCTGATGCTACAGAACGGTCCAGTTATATCACATCCAGCAATACATATATTGTGGTATCTGACTTGACATACAGTGTAGGAAGGAGTGATAATGGGCAGGTGTTAACATGTAAAGCTGTTAATGTGGCTGCTCCTAGTGGTCTACAAACCTCCATAACTTTAGATGTTAAATGTAAGTTGAACACAGTGTTAACTCCCAATAAACGTTAGTTGATTTCTGAACTAGTAAGGACATTGTTGTTAGTAATGTTATTGTAATTATAGAATCACTGTTGATTATTCCCTTACATTTTGATGACTCATTGTTTAATTCTTGTCTTCCATGAGCATCCAGTGCTTATACTTTTATATTTATCATATTTATGGTGTCATGTGTATGAAAGTATATTTTTATGACGCTAATCTCTGATGGATTTCCTTTTAGTTATATTTCCCTAGCAACCAGGAATAGGATTTGGCTATTTTCCCCAGTTGAACGCTGGCACATGCCGTTGCCTGTCAGAACTAAATATCTTCATTGCCCTGTCGTATTTTGATACACCTTGGTCATTGAAACAGTTCGGATGACGTCTAATATCCTACGCTTTCTATGCTTACCATATAGTGCTCATAAGATGAAGGCCATCTATATTTATTCTGCCCTTTCTAACTGGTGTATATTCGACATTGAAATAGGTGATAGGTAAATGGTGGACGGGATATGAGACAGACACAAAACAATGTAGAAGTGAAATTACATGTTAAAATTGCACTTATACATTTTTCACAAATTCAAAGTCAAAAGATTAGAAAGCAATTTAAATATATGGGAGCAAGACAAACCAAAGTTACTAACTTGAGAGCGAAAATGATGCATGAGGAGTTTGAAGATACCAAAAGGGTAATTACACTCGGTATATTGAAGAAGAACAGACAACACAATGGCCACAATAAAAAGTTCAACAGGATAAACAACGATCTACAAAACATACACATAAAACTAAAGATCGAGTAACACAAACTCCACTAAAAACTGGTGGTGAACACATGTGTGTGTTAATAATTTGATTTGTTTTTTTTGCTTTAAGCAAAGATGTCAAAGCGAATCTGCTGCATCATTTTCGCTTCGATGTTCTTCTGCATTGCACACACTTTCTTTTAAAATTTCAACGGACATTTGTGAGTTTATGTTATAGGTAAATAGTATTACATTGTGTACGGCATTTTATATACAATGTGACAATTAGTGATACCAACACGATATACAGTTTAGTACACATACTTACGGCTAAATTTTGTACATTTCCATATACAGATGCTCCTAGTATATCAGTAAGTGATGTTACCTATGATCAAAATGAAGACACCAGAACAGTGGCATGTGTCCCTGTAGGTAATCCTCAATCATATACATTCTATAAATGGCAGCACAGGTCTAAGTATAGAGTACTGATTCGTGAGTTGGATGGAGGACAGAATGGTGTACTAACATTACCAAGTTTTCATGTAGAAGATAAATACCAGGACAGTGGTGAATATGTTTGTACAGCTGGTAATGGTATAGTAGGCAAAGATGGCAATGTCAAACAGACAGGATCTGGTTATGTCATAATAAACGGTATGTAAAACAGACAGGATCTGGTTATGTCATAATAAACGGTTGGTAAACATACAGGATAGTGTTATGTCCGAATAATTGGAATGTGAAATGCATAACATTTGGTTATCAATATAAACGGCATGTAAAACAACTATGTCCTGGTAATGTCAAGATAAGCTGTTAGTAAAACAGACATGATCTTGTTATAAATGAATAGATAGTATATTGACCGAATCATATTATATCATAATCATCGACTAATAAAATAATTAGTATCTGGTAATGACATACGAGCCGAAGGCAAAGGAAATATACATCACAGACAGGTTATATGAGCCCGTATTACCTTTCTAAAGCCTATATAACGAATTTGTCATACTGCAATAACGTGGGTCCATATTACATGTGTAAAGCCTAAATAAAGAACATGATTACTATCCATGTATTGTCTCATGAACATTTAACCCCAGATATGACTTGCTTTAAAGAAGAAATTAATTATTCAACATATTTAATAAACAACTTAACAATTTTAACAGAAAAATAACGGGGCTCGCCATCTTGATTACGTATGATTTCAAAATGAGTTATCTTTCTTGGCACGTGCTTTCATATTACCGGCTAGAGCCGTATAATATGGATTAGTAAAATCGAGTAAATAACAATCGGATCACTTATATTTTCTATTGCAGTATGACAATATATCATAACCATATTGAAAAAAAAAGAAAAACATGGCGGCGGGTGTAATGGGACTACAACTCACTCTGATATTTTGTGCAGTTTTCTTGAGATTCTATCCAAAACCACAAGGCTATAGCTTGCAGAATGATATAAAAGCAGAAAATCCTGGTTTTTATGCGTGTTTAAATAACGCAACTACAGGAAAATATGAACTTGCACTGGACAAACTTGTCCCTACCACCATCATACCTAGGCCCGCCCAGCCCAAGATGTTAACAAGGGTTCCATCAAAGACATCAAACAAATTCTATTTAGCGACGATCTTATTAATTATCAGTGGTGATATATCAGAAAATCCAGGGCCTATTAAGAACCCCTGCGGAGTTTGTGAAAAACCCTTAAAAAGCAACCAAAGGGCCATACAATGTGAATGACCTACATGTAACTACTGGTTTCACATAAAATGTATCAACATGTCCATTCCTTAATATGAATACCTAGCGGAATCATTTGATAGCTGGTACTGTCAAAAATGCACTTTGCCAAATTTTACGGACTCCTTCGATTTTCATAACAATAATATTTCTCACCTGTCGAGTACACCGAACACTGATGATCTCCCTTTGCAGTTTGTTGACATTTCTGATGTAAACAACGAAAATATTTTTGACGAAATAAAAGAAATGAAAACAAAACATCCTTTTAACTTTCAATGTGCGTATCTAAACATAAATAATTTTAGGAACAAGTAGGAATGCATTGAAGAGATGCTAAATGACAATCTAGTCGATATGCTCATAATTGGCGAGACAAAACTTGATGATACTTTCCGAGACAGCGAGTTCAGTGTTGACAACTACCATCTATGGCGTGCTGATAGAACATCTCACGGTGGAAGAATTTTGGTATATATTCGATCGGACCTTGCGTGTGATCGAAAGAAAGAACTAGAATGTAAAGAAATCGAATCAATTTTTACTGAAATAAAATTCAAAGATAGAAAATGGCTTATATGCGGTCTCTACAGACCACCTTCTTTACCAGATAATGCATTTATTGATGACTTTAGTAAAACATTTGATCGAATTTCAGTAAAATACGACAATGTTTTAGTAATCGGTGATTTGAATTATAATTTAGAAAAGGATAGTTGTACACCATTAAAAACAATGTGCGATATTTTTGATTTTTCAAATCTTGTAAAAAAGTCTACTTGTTTTACGAAGAACTCAAGGCCAACACTAATTGATGTTATTCTCACCAATAGACCGAATTGTTGTCAAAATGTTTTGAATTTTAATTAAGGTCTCAGTGACTGTCATAATATTATTTCATTACAACTTAAAGGTTTTGTACCAAAAATCAGAAAAGATTATATTCAATATAGAAGTTTCAAAAATTTTGAACATGATAAATTTCTTAACGATTTACAAGCCGAAAATTTTGATACTCTAGCTTCTTCAGATGATGTCAACAAAGCATATTCTGATTTTGAATCAGCTTTTGTAAAAGTTATAGATACACATTCTCCCAATAAAGAAAAGGAAACCGGTGGTAACACCAGCACCATATATGAATAAAAACCTGCGGAACGCAATATACAAAAAAAGAATGTTCCATAACAAATATTTAAAAAACAGAAATGATGCAAATTGGGAACTTTACAGAAAACAAAGAAACCTTGTAAATAAAATTAAGAAACAATCAATAAAAACCTATTTCGTTGAAAGAACGACCGGAGGGCCAAAGTCAACCGACTTCTACCCAACAATAAAACCATTTTTGTCCAATAAAAATGTGAAGACCAACAATAATATTATTCTTTGTGAAAATGACAAAATTGTGAGCGAACCAAAAGAAGTTGCCGAAATTTTTAATCATTTCTTCGTTAATATGGCTAAAAATATTGGAGATCAAAATATTAAGATAGACAAAAGCCACCCAAGTATACAGAAAATTAATGAAAACAAAATGTCTGATGAAGAACTGAATTTTCATCCTGTAACAGACGAGTTTGTAAACAAACAGATAAGTAAGTTGAATATTAAAAAGGCAACTGGGTGTGATCAAATATCCCCTAAAATCATCAAATTCGCTCATCCTATTATAACAAACCCAATAAAAAATTTAATAAATAAGTCAATAGATACATCAATTTTCCCAGATAATCTTAAAGCTGCACAGGTAACACCTTTATAAAAAAAGAATAACGCTTTAGAAAAGAGCAATAATAGACCAGTGAGCGTTCTCCCATATATATCAAAATTTTATGAAAGAGCCATACACGACCAGTTAATGGAATATCTTGAAAAACATTTCCATCCTCTTCTTTCGGGATTCAGACCGGGATTTGGCTGTCAAACAGCTCTTTTGAAAATAATTGAGGATTGGAAAAAGGCCCTCGACGATAATAAATTTGTTGCCGCCATATTGATGGATTTATCCAAGGCATTTGATTGTCTGCCACACGACCTTTTGCTTACCAAATTGGAAGCATATGGTCTATCTGAAAAATCACTTGCTTTATTAAAAAGTTATCTAATAAATAGAAAACAATGTATAAAAATTGGCAGTACATTGAGTAATTGGGATGACTTATATAGGGGTGTGCCTCAAGGATCGATATTAGGCCCTGTTCTATTCAATGTCTTTATTAATGATATATTCCTATTCGTACAAAATAGCACCATCTATAACTACGCTGACGATAATACGGTCGCATACTGTGATTCTGATATTAATAAATTAATTAATACCTTGGAAATCGATAGTAGAAATTTAATAAATTGGTTCGCGATCAATCAAATGAAAGCCAATCCTGATAAATTTCAGGCGATCGCCATCGGAAAGAAAACTAAAATTCATAATTTAACATTTGATCTAAATGGAATACGTATCAGTTGTGAGGAAAATGTAAAATTGCTTGGAGTTACAATTGTTTTGAATTAAATTTTGATACCCACATAACAGAACTTTGTAAAAAAAACCTCTAGACAACTAAATATTTTGAAACGAATAGGAAAATATCTTAATAGACTTTGCAGATTAACAATCTATCATACTTTTATACTTTCAAATTTCAACTACTGCCCCGTGATTTGGCATTTCTGTTCCGAGAAAAACTCAAAAAATCGAAAAGATACAGGAACGGGCGCTACGTTTTGTTTATGATGATTACTCCAGTTCATATGATACATTATTAGAAAAGTAAAAATTACCGTCCCTGAAAGTAAGAAGGTTAAGATGCATTGCAGTTGAAACTTTTAAAATCATTAACAAAAACAGTCCTAATTACCTTCATGATCTTGTCAACGTTAAAATTCAAAATTATAGCTTTAGGTCTCAAGGTACGGCTTCTATCCCTAGTGTTAGAACAACCAGGTACGGCTTGCATTCATTTCGATACAGCGCTGCACAGCTCTGGAACGAACTTCCAAACCATTTTCGACAAGAGTCGTCGTTACAACAATTTAAAAACTCGATTCAAACTTGGAATCCGAGCGGAGATTCGTGCCAGTGCTGTGCATGCCGGTGGTTCAACTACTTTTATTTTTTATTTTTATTATATTATCTATTTAAACGTTTTTTTAATCCATCACGTACTGAACTGTCAACTAATGTTTGATGGTATTCTTATGGGCGCACATACGGAGATCCGAACAGCAATCCAGAGTGGCACTTGCCGCATGGAACCCTTTTCTGGTCTCCGTGTGGTAACCCCATTATGTATTTTCTTTGTCATTTTATAATATGTCTTATGTTTAACAATGCCAATTTGCAAATGTCTGCATGATTTATTTTAATTTTAATGCTATAGTGCAGCTTTGTCTGCTTAGATCTCGAAGGTCAGAACATAGCGAGGCATTGTCACATATGTTATGGATTTTGTCATCACGTCTTCCTACAATTTGCATGATGTCTGCTTTGTGTGTATGTCTCAATATGGTTGTATGCTTTCATGTTTTAACTGTATGCTATGTTATGTGTGCATGTCATGTATGTTTGTTATATTTTATATGTCAGGTAGTCGATTTTAAAAGCTCCTAAGAGCCTGTGTTGTAGTGTTTATTATGCATCGACTTTAAATAAAACTTTGCTTTGCTTTGATTTGATTTAACCATCGGCTTATAAAATAATTAGGATCTGGTTATGGCATACGACAAATAACAGAAAAATAGCTTATAGTCATAACTGCAGCTGTGCATTATATTCCTGAAATTTCAACTTAAGAATATGTTGTAATCTTTGAAACGATTGTATGCTATCATGAAATATTCGGCTGTAGATTTCAAATACATATATATGCATTAAACTCTTAAAAATATAAACACACCAAAACTAGATCTAAATCTATCGCTTGATTATGCTATTTATTTCTTAGTTATTTTGGTTGGTGCTTTCTAGAATAGGAGTTAAAGCAGTAATTGGAATATGCTGATCTACTGATATATTAAATTATCGTAATTGAAGAACTTATTTAGATACCAGTCGACCGCTGCTACTCATTTTCCAACCTATATCAATCGAACATATAAAAAACCAAGTAAAATCTATAAATAAATTAACAGCTTAAGAAACAATACAAGCATGGCACCGCAGGTGTATGTACCATCCACCATAATGTTATGGTTTGTTTACTTTGGTGCAAAGAGATACCAACATGGAGAAAGAAATCGTTAAAAGACTATTGAGTTATAAGATACGAGCTCTTAATATATATCATGTCATTGTTCATATATACGTTTCGAGGGGCACTCGTGACCATGATCGTGTGGTAGTTGCATTTATTACTGTCTATTCAATCAATGTATATCACCACTAGTGTTGTGAGTTGAACGCCAGCTCTGGCGAGGTGCACTCGATTATATGATACGGATTGTCAGTGACTTGCGACAGGTCGGTGGTCTTCTCTGGGTACTCCGGTTTCCTACACCAATAACAATGATCGCCACGATATAACTATAATATTGCTGAAAAAGCGTGAAACAACATATATCTCTCTATCTATATATATATATAAGTTTCGCGGCAGGTAAACGGATTTCATGTATAATGTGTATGTCTAATATATTGGTTGTTTTTATGTTGTTAAGAAAATATGAATATGCTTTTTTATCGCTTGTAATATATATTTTAAATATTACAAGATCGCAATATAAACTAGCTTAATACTAAATTTAATATGTGTTATTCTATTTAAATAAAGTAAATTGTTATCATTATTTTAGCTTAATTCATGTGTACCCTTTGTTCGTGATTGATATATTACTCTTTCTAATACAACTTGTGATAGAAAGAACATTAAAAAGATAAAACAAAATGTTGTTTTCATATTTCATTGCTCATGAAAATGGCTATGTACAACTTGGCATTTTGTAGATAATTTATACTACGGGTCTTAATTTAAAGGGGCCCCTCACCACACATAGCTTTGCGATAACGTTTTATCGCAACTCTAAATTACTATTTATTAGTGAAACGGGCGGAACTCTTAAGAGTCCGCTTACATCTACGCTTTCACGATGGACGACCATTAGTGAAACGGACACCAGAATTATACTTTGTTTATTGTGTTTGTAAATTGTATCAATATAAACTTAGATATCTAATTTATGGCACGTGCTTCTGGAATAACCTTAATCAGGGACGTTCACAATTTATTGATGTGAAAGACAAATATTTGGGAGAAATAAAATCAAAGAGCCTAAACAGAACAGCTACAAATCGGCTAAGGTCACCTATGGCTGAGGGAGGAGAACCATAGTATTACTAATAATTATTTTATTTAGTAACTGTATATTTCAATAATAGGTACAAAATGTATATTAAATAAATCATGTCAGTATCAAAACACTGACTACTGGGCCTCGGCGAACATATATTATAAATATCATAATTGTTTATTTCATCGTACCGACATTGTTTGAATATATATATACCACTGCAAATAATCATCATTATCTATTTCATCTTAAATGTACTCGAATTATGAACCTGGACCGACATTGTTTGAAACTAATGTATTATACGCATTATATTATTTGCCTTTCAGCTCAACCAATATTTACAAATGACAACAGATTAACACAGTATGGTGAATTTGGTGGAAATGTAGATATCATTGTTTATGTATACAGTATACCTAAATATACTACACCAAGTTGGTACAAAGGTAGCACACCTGTGTCATCGTCAACCAAATATGTAATGGCAGAAAGAGCAGCAATAGTTAATGATACATTCCATGGTAAAGGTGTACAACTGGATGGTTACAGTGTTATGCTGACTATTACAAATTTACAGGAATCTGACTTCAATGTTAGCTATAGGTTACAGCTGTCATATGGCGCCAGTCAAACTGTACAATATACTGTTTTGTTAGAATCTGCAAGTAAGCATTCAAAATTGAACATAAATACCACAAAAATACCAACAAAAAAAACCCCAAAACAAAACAAAAACAAATAAACAAACAACGTCAAAAGAAAAAGAAGAGCAAGATACAAAGACAATTTGATTACACATGGTTCAATATTTGCCACTAATCTATAATTTGGAATTTTATATATTTTTGCGAATGAACTCTTTAAATTAAAATAGACAAAAACCCGTAGATACATTGTATCAAACTTAGTGGTTAAGAAGAATTTCTGGGATAACTTCATCATGTACGGATAGCCAGGAACACCTATTCCTGAGACAGTAGAACGTTACTATTAATAATACTAACATTGTTTAGGAACTGTACATTATAATAACACACTCATCTTGTGTAAAGAATGTGAAAATGTAATTAATCATTTATCCAAAAATTACTCAATTAAGAAAATATACTGCATAAATGGTGCTCCGTAAGATCCATGATTGAGTGGAAAGGACTTAATTATAGAAGTTTGTACATATACGAAATATTCTGATCACATGTCAAATCTCTCATATCAAATAGTCTTGAATTTGTAATTAAAATTGGACATTAATGAAACTTAATAACGATGTGAAAGTCAAGTTTTGTGTCTAATTTTTAGCTCGAATTGTATTAGCACTATTAAACATGAGTTTACATATTTATTAAAAAAATACTCTTTCAAAATATAGTACTGTGTAGGGGTGGTGTTCTAAGATAACTTATATTGATATTGTTGATATAGTACAATGTACCAAACAAGATGCACTATAGAAATAATATGCAAGATGTAAAAACATAATTATTGAACCCAAACCTGAGAACAATTATATATTGTCTCTTCATTCAAGTTTGTCTACACCAATTTATATATTTTTTTATTATAGGGCACAATGAAAGTCATCAAAAAAGATTTTCATAAGTTCTAAATTTCAATGAATTCAAATTAAATTTGAAATAATTTGTTTTGTTGCAGGTCCCCCACAGACTCCAACAAATTTCACCTTAGTTAGTTATACAGACACAAGTATTGTGGTTGAGTGGATTCGTGGATATAATGGTGGACATGAACAATCTTTTAACTTGCAGTACCGTATTATTAATATATCAACAATATGGATCACACAGGAAATTCCACAATATAATAAGCAGACGTACATACTATCGGGATTACAGGGTGACACATGGTATGAACTGAGAATGTTTGCAGAAAATAGGCTTGACAAGAGCCTTGTTACAGATATACAGAGCATGAAAACAAGTAAAACACGTATGTTTTCCAGGATATTTTGTTTTCTCATATTTCATAGAGGTTGATGTCCTACAATTTATATAGTAATTGATCGTTGCTCAAAAATAGTTGTTTTCTCTTTCGTAAGAAGAGGTGCATTGGGAGTGCACGTATGACCATTTATTTATGTGTATAAGGTTACACGCTTGAACCTTTATTTTTGTGTATTTGGGTTGTACTGTGCCTGTGGCCATTTATTGTTGTGTATTTGGATTGTACTATGGCCATCTCTTTTTGTGTATTTGACTTTTACTGTGGCTATTTATTTATTTTTATTGGATTGCACGTTTGACCATTCATGTATGTGTATTGGGTGGCACCTTTGAACATTTATTTTTGTGTATTGGGTGGCACGTTTGAACATTTATTTTTGTGTATTGGGTGGCACGTTTGAACATTTATATTTGAGTATTGGGTTGCACGTTTGAACATTTATTTTTGTGTATTGGGTTGCATGCTTGAATATTTATTTTTGTGTATTGGGTTGCACGTTTGAACATTTATTTTTGTGTATTGGGTTGCACGTTTGAACATTTATTTATGTGTATTAGTTGCACATTTGACCACATATTTATGCAGACAACAGCATCCATGTCAAGTAAACCAATTCACACTGTTAAATATGGTTGTATGCTGTTTAACGCCACTTATATATCAGTTTTATCGTGGTTTTCAGTTTTATTGGTGGAGGAAATAGCAGGAGTATCCGGTGAAAACAACCGATCTGTCATATGTCACTGACAAGCACTATCAAATAATGTTTTGTCAAGACACCTCACCTAAGAGGAATTCGAACTCACAACGTTAGTTGTTGCAGCCGAGAGCAGGACAAAAGCCCCCCGGACAAAAGCCCGCCATAAAAAAATATTATATGAACATTTTTATTTCTATTAATATGTATAAATACTAAAATTGTAAAATTTGTGATTTAATTTGATGAACTTATAATAAAATGTATAAATACTGGATGGAATTGTAAAATTTATACATTTGTTTTGTTTTTTAATTATATTTTAGTCTAAGTTTGAATAAATTGTATAATCAGTTAGTTATAATGTGTTTTGATCTTTTAATGATGTGCATAATTGCTTATTTAACTATAATAATTTGTTTGAAATTGAAGTAAATCAGGAGGTATTTAATTGAAACCATTTAATTTTTTGTTTTCATTTCAATAGAAGTAAACTTTGAGTTGTTTTTCATAATTAATTTTGTTAAGATAGTAATTAGGATAATTAACTCATAAATG
>MJUT01060772.1:47159-69767 GCA_002080005.1 Gigantidas platifrons
ATTGCATTGTGTTTTTGTTTGAATCAAATCATTAGCATTAATGTTGAGCTTAAAGTATTTAAAAAATAAAATATTATAACTTAACATCTTATTAAGTGGTTAAACACCGCCACCTTTTTGTGTTTGAACAAAATCAAAACTGATGTCCATTTGTAAATGTTTTTGTAATTTCTGTGTTTGACATTGTAGTGTATGCCTAATAGAGTGGATCGTAGTAAAGTTACGAATAACCTTGTACAGAAGGCTGAAATTTTCCATCCCTTCCTAACCCTCCAATCTTTTCCAAAAGGTAGTCACAGGTATACGTCTGGGTTTTCCTTCTCTCCCTTATTCCTGTAGTTTTAGGATACTGTTGAACTTATTCTCGTCACGAATATGTATGAAATATTTGTTGCTGGACATTAAGCAACCAACAATCAATCAATCATTATTATATACCGATCAAGATTCGAGACCAAATTTACATATCTTGTAAACGATCATATCAGACAGACAAAGAGGCAAAGCAGCAATGTTGTTTGCATTAGCGTTATGGGGTTTTAACACCACTTTGAACAATATTTCAGCTACCAGTATATCGTGGCTGTCAGTTTTATTGATGGAGGAAACTGGAGAACCCAGAAAAAAACCACCGACCTGCAGCAAATCACTGACAAACTTTATCACATAATGTTGTATCAAGTACACCTCATAATGAACAGGATTTGAACTCACAACATTAGTGGTGATAGGCACTGCTTGTATAGGTAGTTGTAAATCCAACTACCATACGACCACAACCATGACCAATGTTATCTTGTTTAAACATAACTGAAGAAAAAATTAATTAATATCGCTTCAGTAAAAAATTCCAATATTTATTTCCCATGATACAACACACATATTAAAACATATGAATTTTGTAACAACATGATATTAACAACATATTTATAATCTGACAATAATAATTTCTTTGATACAAGCAATGATATCTTGAACAAGGAAACAATACTTATATACATGTACTTATATATCATGATGTTGCTAAAATATTTGATATTTGACTGATATTTAATACATTTAGAAATATTGCACAATTTAAACAAAATTACATTAAAAACTGTTCATGTTTTTTTTTTTAAATATTCATTAAATTTTTTATGATGTAACTTTTTTATACAATATGTAACTACTGGTTCTTTTTTTTTTATATATCTAAGAAGGGTGTCCTGGTCCTGATCCAGGTAGATGATTTGATTTGATTTTTATTTGATTATTGGTGTATTAACGTCACTTTCAGCAATATTTCAGCTATATCATGGCGACCAGTTTTAGTGGTGGAGGAAGCCTGAGTACCCGGAGAGAACCACCGTCCCTGGCCAAGCAACGGGTAAACTTTATCACTTGCGGCTGTGAGTCGAGTGCACCTTTTTTGTAATTTACAATGCTGGGCGCGAACCCATGCCGTATTGGTGATAGGCTTGCATGAATTGTTAGATCCAACGATATAATTCATTGAGCCACCGGGGCCCCTCCAGGTAGATGGAATGACATCTACCTGTGCAATCAGTGCTTATCACCACTAAAGTTGTGAGTTCAAATCCTGATCACGACGAGGTGCATTAGATATAACATTATGTGATAAAGTTTGTCAGTGACTTACGGCAGGTCTGTGCTTTTCTCCGGTTTCCTCCACAAAAAAAAACTGACTGTCCCGATATAAATGAAATATTGTTGAAAGTGGTGTTAAACATCATAACCTTAACATCTTTATATATCAACAGAAGACCACATATTGAAGAGTAACTACAATAAATATGTCACCAGTTTGTTTTACTTGTGTATTCATTTAAAACTTGTATGATCTTCCAAAAGAACTGAACATGGCAATTCTAGTTTCCTATTCACCCTATTGAAGTACATAGACACAGAAAAACAGTGTTCAAATATTCCTAGATTCATTTAGAATTTTTTTGGAACTGTTCTATATTTTGTTTTTCATTTTATAAGTATATATACAGAACAATATACTGCTTCAGTTAATTTTCATGATGGTCGAAAATAGTTATTGGAAGTGGACATGCTTATTTAACTGATGAAGTTTCAATTCGGAAGTCACATGTCAACATTGTGACCATTCTATTAGACATGGGTTAGACAAAGTTTAAAGTTTCCTAGAATGAGAATCATAGAACCAATTATAGCCAATCATGTTAGGAACATTTTTACAAAAACCGATGGAATTTTTTTTTGCAATGTCTGATGGTAACCTTCATTTTGAATTATAATATATCAATTATTTAACAAATCTAAATAAATAAGATTACTTTGATTTTGTCATCTATTATTCTTCATTTGTTACATAAATTGCATGACTTTACATTGTTAGCTATGATTATCTCCCTTGTGAGAGGACATTTGGATCATATTTAATTGCTGAATCAAGATCAATGATTCATCCATGTTGTAGTCTTTTTATACCTCTGCTCGACGAGAGTCGGGGGTATATATGGATCCTCATGTCCGTCCGTCCGTTCGTCCGTCCATCACACTTGGTTTCCGCTCAACCAAATCTTTTCAAACTTTAACACAATGCTGTGGACCATTAAATACAGGTTAAGTTCGATTACGGTGTATTTCACATTTATCGTTCCTGGGTTATGGCCCTTTTTCTCTTAGAGAATAGGGACTCTTTAGGTTTCCGAATGATATTTAAAGTATGGCTCAACCAAATCTTTTCAAACTTTAATACAATGCTATGGATAATTAAATACAGGTTAAGTTCGATTACGGTATATTTCACATTTACCGTTCCTGAGTTATGGCCCTTTTTCTTTTAGAAAATAGGGACATTTTAGGTTTGTGGATGAAATTTAAAGTACCGCTCAATCAAATCTTTTCAAACTTTAACACAATGCTGTATACCATAAAATACAGGTCAAGTTTGATTATGGTGAAACTGACATTTACCGTTCATGAATTATGGCCCTTTTTCTCTTAGAAGATAGGGACTTTAAAGGTTTCTGGATGAAAATTTGGAATGTGGGGGTATCTGTGATCACCAGATCAACTTTCTCTAGTTTCAATTTGACAGAAAGCCAGGAAAATTCCATACCAATAATCTATAAAAATATCTACTTCTGACTGATGTTTTGCTCCCATTTTCTGAATTTTGATTGGATGACTAATAATCTCTAAAACAAAATCTACTTCTGACTGATGCTTTGCTTCCATTTTCTGAATTATGATTGGACGAACGCATATATCTACAACTACCCTTACATCAGATGTAAGATCAATGTTTTATTAGCCTCTGATATTGAAACCTCTCTTAATGCTCATCACGTAACAATAACACAAATTCATAATAAATAAGTTGTCTAACAATATTAGGATTATCTCCCTTGTGATAGGACGTTTGGATCATTTTTTACAGCTGGGTCAAGGTCTAGGAAGTATCCGTGTTGTAGTCCCTCTTCTGCAGACAGACGACCAGGTGGGTTGCATACTAATAATCTCTAAAAATGACATTAAATCAAATTTTAATCTCTAAAAAAAGACATTTAAATAAACAACATTGCAAAGTATATTAAAGATTTAGATTATTTTTATCTACAGCCGGGTCCGTCATGGTCGTGATCGTATGGTAGTTGGATTTACAACTACCTATGCAATCAGTGCCTATCACAACTAAAGTTGTGAATTGGAATCCTGCTGATGGCGAGGTATACTTGATACAACTTTATGTGATCAAGTTTTCAGCGACTTGTAGCAGTTCTGTGGTTTTCTTGGAGTACTCTGGTTTCCTCCACCAATAAAATTGACCGCCACGATATAACTGAAATACTGTTGAAAGTGGCATTAAACACCATTTCCCTGACCCTATATCTTAACAATAAACTATATTCAATACTTTTGACCTATAACTTGCATAATACTTTTTAAATGTATTTATGTTTGAAATTTACAGTTCTTAAAGCAATGAAATTTATTTTTCAATTCAATATTTTTTTGGAAAGAGCACATAATAGGCGTGATCCAAAAATATAAACAGATACATTACAATAATATGACATACATGTGGATGATTTGAACATACAGGCAATACAATATGAAAGAAATTGTTAGCATATTCAATTAATGACTACATAATCAATGAGCAGTAGGGTGGTCCCGTTCTTCGAAAGCTTCCTTTATATAAAGGGATATAATCTTTAATTCCCTAGAAGATGTGGGATTTAACAAATTTTTTGAAAATATTAGAGTCTTCATTTTTTTCATTACATATACCAAGTTTTTGTCTTAGTGCTGTGTATTGTGGACACTGCAATAAAAAGTGAGATTCATTCTCTACTTGATCTTTACAAAATTTACAAAATCTTTCGTAAAACTTATGTCAATCTCCATCAGGCACAGGTAAACTTAGCCCATTTTTGATATCCTGCTTAAAGGGGAATTTGCGGTAGTTCCTACCGACAAATTTGTGGGCGGAGCTTATCATCAAAGATCTCCGTCAGCATATTTATGAAACTGTATGTCACACAACCAACGTGAACTAAAGGTCACATACATGTACCTGATAAATTTGAATTTTCGAAGTGATTTTTGTAGGTTTTAGACTGACGAAGAATATTTTTTTAATAAGAATGAAAATTTCGTAGGGAGGAATACTAGTAACCATTCCTGTCAAATAGGAGGAACACTAGTAACCATGCCTGTCAAATAGGAGGAACACTAGTAACCATGCCTGTCAAATAGGAGGAACACTAGTGACCATGTCTGTCAAATAGGAGGAACACTAGTAACCATGCCTGTCAAATAGGAGGAACACTAGTAACCATGTCTGTCAAATAGGAGAAAACTAGTAACCATGCCTGTCAAATAGGAGGAACACTAGTGACCATGCCTGTCAAATAGGAGGAACACTAGTAACCATGTCTGTCAAATAGGAGAAACACTAGTGACCATGCCTGTCAAATAGGAGGAACACTAGCGACCATGCCTGTCAAATAAGAGGAACACTAGTGACCATGCCTGTCAAATAGGAGGAACACTAGTAACCATGTCTGTCAAATAGGAGGAACACTAGTAACCATGTCTGTCAAATAGGAGGAACACTTTTTGTAAATTACAAAAAATGGTGCACTCGACTCGCAACCGCAAGTGATAAAGTTACCATGCCAGTTACTTGCACATGGTCGGTGGTTCTCTTCAGGTGCTCCGGCTTCTTCCACCACTAAAACTGGTTGCCATGATATAGCTGAAATATTGCTGAAAGTGGCATTAAAACACACAAAAAAAACAAACAAACAAAATCAAACCAATCTTTTGACTATGATCAGACCTGATGATGGGTATTCCACAATCGAGTAATGTGCACTCGATTAGTTATCTACTTTTTACTGTATAACTACATTTGTATATCTGGTTTGATGCCTCTGTGGCAGGGTATCATTTGCCAGTAGTCAGTACTTTGGGTTAGGGGTTTCGGTTGTGGTATTTCAGTTATATTGTGGCGGTTAGTTTTATTGGTGGAGGAAATCGGAGTACCAGGAAAAAAGCACTGACCTTGGGAAGGTGACTGACAATTTTTATCACATATTGTTACATTGAGTTAGGGGTTTCGGTTGTGAGCGGGATTCAAACTCATGACCTTAGTGATCATAAGCACTGATTGCACAGATAGTTGTAAATCCAACTACTATATGATCACAACCACGACAGCCCCACCCAGTACTTTGACACTGGCATGTTTATTAGATATATTTATGTATAAAGTTACAAATCTTGCACTTCTATATATCTGGATAGTAGTTGTTACAATGGTATTAGAATTTCACTGGAATGAAAGAGTATATTGCATTATAAACAAAAGTTGAATTAAAGTAACTATTTTCCATATTTTGTGTATAATGCATGTTACTTGTGATGATGTCATATGAATAATTATAGGATATTTTTCTTGCATTTTTGGAAAGGGGGGATATTATGAAGATAATTCACTATAAATATCATTAAAATTCGAGGTGGGGCCATTTTTGGCCCTTCCAGTCTCTCCCTCTTTACTATAATTGTTGATCATGACAAAAGTTATGGTAATTGTCTACAGATTAACCAATCAAAATGGAATAAACCACTCAAATAATTGATATTGACCACATAAAAAAAAGAAATCTTTAGACTTTCCTATCCAATACACATCACATAAGCACTTACTTAATAAGCAAACTTAAAACTTACCTGTAATAGGTCACGACCTTTAGCATTAAGTTTTGGAACTACTTGTTGCCACATAGTACTGACTTGGTACATGGGAAATGGCTGAAATAAACAGATCTCAATCTCAGTTACAAAGAAATAAAAGGAAAAATAGCCATAAGTGACATAGCAATACATAATAATTACATAACCATCCATTAAAGTGATAGTTTTAGAATAAATATAGATTCTCTTTCAGTTGCCCGTGGGTTATGATATTTCTCCACTCAAGAGAGTTAAATGAAAAATTTTAACCACTCGCCTGATGGCTTGTGGTTAAAATTTTTAATTTAACTCTCGAGAGTGGAGAAATATCGTAACCCACATGGGCAACTGAAGGAGAATTTGTTTCTCCCATTATTTAACACGAACTATATTTCAAAATTTGAAATTAATGCGGAGAAAGGCACGAGACATTGCATATTTTTCCACCACTGGTTTAGCGGGGTTAAAACGCTATAATAATGGGAGAAAACAATTTGAACAATTATTGTTCAAACAGGTTTCCTTGTGTGCTCTTTTAATACAGTATAACAATGATTCTATTTGATTTTACCTGTTCGAATAACGCACATGGGTGGAGGTGCACTCGGTACAACATTATGTGATAATGTTTGTCAGTGACTTGTGGCAGGTCAGTGGTTTTCTCTGGGAACTCCAGTTTCCTCCACCAAATAAACTGACCGATACGAAAGAGCTGGAATATTGTTGAAAGTGGCATTAAACACCATAACACTAACCCTAACCACTTTTAATAGAGTATACGGTACTAATAATTCTAGATTTTATCGGGACCATTGGTTTAGTAAGAAACTACACAATACTGGACTGAATCATATTTTACTGAACATTCACCAACTTTAATGTATAGTATCATTGGTATAGCTGGACATTGTCTTGGTCCAGTAAATAAGTACATTTAACAGGACCAAGACAATTCTTACTGGACTTTTCACAATGTGTGATGGGTCTTAAGAATGACTGGTGTACTATACTTTCCAAAATTTACCTCTCAAGTACAGTTCTGTGTTAAAATCATGCAATATCATGTATTCAGCTGGTAATTGTATATGTCAGACCAAGCTTCATCAGTTGTTTGTATTCAGGTAACTGAGAGACAAGTGTCATCAGTGATTAACTTACTTTGTATTCAGGTAACTGAGACATTCCACTCTCAGTTGTTTGTATTCAGGTACCTGAGACATTCCACTCTCAGTTGTTTGTATTCAGGTAACTGAGACATTCCACTCTCAGTTGTTTGTATTCAGGTACCTGAGACATTCCACTCTCAGTTGTTTGTATTCAGGTAACTGAGAGACAAGTGTCATCAGTGATTAACTTACTTTGTATTCAGGTAACTGAGACATTCCACTCTCAGTTGTTTGTATTCAGGTAACTGAGAGACAAGTGTCATCAGTGATTAACTTACTTTGTATTCAGGTAACTGAGACATTCCACTCTCAGTTGTTTGTATTCAGGTACCTGAGAGACAAGTGTCATCAGTGGTTAACTTACTTTGTATTCAGGTAACTGAGACATTCCAGGCCAAGTTTCATCGGTAGCTGTTCCTAACAATCTGTTATCAAGATTAAGGAAAAACAATTATGGTATTATGACCTTATACTTTTATAATACTTAGCTCAGCTGAATCTGGCCTCCAAGTGATCAAACATTTGAGTATAATTTGTATGCTCATAATCCAAAATTAACCAATCAGAACACAATATTTACTGGATACAATGATCTGATTGGCTGTTTTCTAGTCCAAGTACAAAAATGTTACTTGAAAAATGCGACAGGTCGGTGGTTTCCTCCTCCAATAAAACTGACCGCCACTATATATCTGAAATATTGTTTAAAATGGTGTTAAATGCCATAACCCCTAACCCTGTAGTCATAAAATTTTTAGTACAATATTTATTAGATGTTTTTTTTCTAAGCATCAAATTATATGCATGATTGACTTTAAATTTAAAACTACCTTATGGTGGATAAACATTTTTTTTCAAAGTTATGTCCCTTGATAATACAATTGTGTAATGAAATGTCACCAAACTTCTATCAACATAGATTTGATTGTTGTGGAATGATCCAAATTATCCCTCTGCCATTTTTTCTTCTTAATATTTTGTAAGTTTTGTTTCTATTAAAATGTAGGATGTCTCCCTCTTTGGATGTCTTGGCAATTGCATAAGTATATGAAAGTTTATATTTATTGGAAGTACCGTAATTAGGGACTCTTTTATTCTAGGCATTTTGTTTATTAGCAACAGTAGTTAGGGAACTATCATTTAACTTTTAGGAGGGGCTATATTTTTCCTGCTGACCCAGAATTTTTTTTTACGTGAAGCAAAAATCAGATTTTTTTGGGATATTTTTTTTTCATATTTTACTAAATTTCTCATTGAAAACTGCAGCATCAGATTATATATTTTAAATATTTTAGGTCAATTAAGTTTTTTTCCTGTAAAATTTGAAGACAGAATTGTTTTGCCAGAAAAGAATCTGCAACAGAGTTGCCAACTCACCCGCCATTGGCAGGTCACGCCCACCAAACGACCACATCACCCGCCGCGGGTCATTAAAATAACCCCCAATCGCATCCTTCACCCGTCAGAACACCCGACACTACGAAATGATAAAAGAACGATAACTCGTGTTGTTTGCTTTGGCATATTTCTCGCGAGATGGCGTCACGAAAATAAAAACTGATCAGTAAATTAGCTAAGATACAAATGTATCAGTGTTTAGTGATCCCAGTTTCAAATGCTGATTCTGAGAGAATGTTTTCAATGATGAAAAAAATTGCAACTGAATTTAGGTCTGAGCTGAACAATGATACTATTTGTACATTACTTTGCACAAAACAGAACAGTTTGTATGATTGTTTTGACTTCTTACCCTCAGAAGAAATACTAAAAAATGCCAAATCAGCTTGCTGTGCTTATAAGTTGAGCTTAAAGCAGAGCAAGTTGACTAGTGTATATATCAGATGTGTTCTAAACTTAAAACTGCATGAAATAAAATGTGTCTTATATAACTTTTTTTTACACATTTGTGAATACGCCCCGACATGAAGATTATATATATATTTGTTTAATTTTGGCTCCATAATGTCGTTACGCAGTATGACCCAACATTTGAATACTAAATGTTGGGTCATGACCCCCCACACCATCTCTGAAGGTTGGCAACTATGATCTGCAACCACCCTCTAAAAGTTAAATGGTAAGTCTCTAACAAAATGTGTGGTGTTTTATCCACAGTAATTATGAAAGGATACTTGAAAATCCTCTTTAACTGATCATCTACATCATTACCAGGGAACAAAGGTCTTCCTGCATTGGCTAGTTCTGAAATATATATAGTATAATAAAGGAAACAAAGGTCTTCCAGCATTGGCTAGTTCTGAAATATATATAGTATAATAAAGGAAACAAAGGTCTTCCTGCATTGGCTAGTTCTGAAATATATATATAGTATAATAAAGTAAACAAAGGTCTTCCTGCATTGGCTAGTTCTGAAATATATATAGTATAATAAAGGAAACAAAGGTTTTCATGCATTGGCAAGTTCTGAAATATATATAGTATGATAAAGGAAACAAAGGTCTTCCTGCATTGGCAAGTTCTGGAATATATATAGTATGATAAAGTAAACAAAGGTCTTCCTGCATTGGCTAGTTCTGAAATATATATAGTATGATAAAGGAAACAAAGGTCTTCCTGCATTGGCAAGTTCTGAAATATATATAGTATGATAAAGGAAACAAAGGTTTTCCTGCATTGGCAAGTTCTGCAAACAGATCAGAATAAAATTTTACACCATTTTTTATACTTTCTCCATTAAAACCCCACAGCATGTATCTCCTAGATCGTATGGTTTTCATGATGAAGTTTGTCAGTGATTTGTGTCAGATCAGTGTTTTCTCCGGGTACTCTGGTTTCTTCCATCATTAAAACTGACCGCCACGATATAATTTAAATATTGTTGGAAGTGGCATTAAACATCATAACCCTATGGTATTTATTTGTACCTCATATAGGAATGCTTCATTCCAAGTTCAACAAATTATCCATTAATTTCACAACTCAAGAAGAAACATTCTATACTGAAAGTATGCTATTTCAATATATTTGTAAATAAAATGTCTGCAGAACAGATGATAAAACTAGATTTTCAAGGGGTATAACTCCATATATACAATAGTTCTTAGTCCAAAGATTTGCAAAAAAAGTAAATTGTAGTAGGCAATACACATTCTTTAACAAAGGCTAATTAATAAGTCAGCAATGCAAAGTGAAAAAAAAAAACGTTTTTAACAGAAGAGCTGCTGATACTTGTATGGAAATGAAAATTGAACTCAGAATTATAAAAGGGCCCGGGTGGCTCAATGGGCTAGGTAGTTGGATTACCTAACAACTCATACAAGCCTATCACCAATATGGCGTGGGTTCGCGCCCAGCTTCGTAAATTACAAAAAAGGGTGCACTCGACTCGCAGCCACAAATGATAAAGTTTACTAGTTGCTTGCCTATGGTCGGTGGTTCTCTACAGGTACTCCGGCTTCTTCCACCACTAAAACTGGTCGTCATGATAAAGCTGAAATATTGCTGAAAGTGGCATTAAACATAAAAAATCAATCGATCAATCAGAATTATACATATGAAGGAGTATTAATAGAGTAAGTGAGTGAGTAATTGTTGTTTAACATAAAGTGATAAATTTTTCAGCTATAACATGGTGAGAACAAGTTACTTTTCGACAAGATAATGTTGATGTCCACTTTGTACTAGACCAACAAGTCAAGTTGAATAATAGTAGCAATACTAGCTCACTGAAACAACAGTTTGTTGGAAGACATGACGCTAAACTCGAACACATTCTCCTGATTCACAGCCAACCAGTCTTTGCTCTTACTCCTTAATGCTGCATGCTTAGTGGAGAAGCAACAAATACCAGTTTTACAGTCTTTGCAAATTGGTTTGACCTGACCGAACTTCAGTCAAGCACGCTAACCATTACGCCATAGATGCAGTCTTATTTACACTTTACAGAGGTTGAGGAATAGACATTTAAACTTGATAAAAAAAACAAAGCTAAACTTTGAAACAATACCTGCAAAAATACATCCTGCAGACCACATGTCTATTGAAGTGGAATACATTTTAGCACCAAACAATACATCTGGGGGTCTATACCACAACGTAACTACCTACAATATACAGTGTATAATAAATACATGTAAGAACCAAAAAATACATCTGGGTGTCTATACCATAACATAACTACCTACAATATACAGTGTAAAATAAATACATGTAAGAACCAAAAAATACATCTGGGTGTCTATACCATAACATAACTACCTACAATATACAGTTTATAATAAATACATGTAAGAACCAAAAAATACATCTGGGTGTCTATATATACCATAACATAACTACCTACAATATACAGTTTATAATAAATACATGTAAGAACCAAAAAATACATCTGGATAATACCACAGCATATCTACCTATATTAGAAGATTTGAGGAAAATTTATAAAAAGTTGAATTCTTAGCATGGAAACATAAAGTTATCAAAAAGTAAGTGGCAAAAGGGTATGTTTGTAATAAAAAAGGTCTTTCATTTTTGCTTGTCAGTTTTGAAAGCTCTGCTTCTATAACTTTTCAGTTAGATTTTGGAAGTATTGTGACATTGTGGTATTTGTTTTTTTTGTTTTATTATACAATGTAAAAGAAAAATGAACCAGTGACTGATAATTGCTTTGACCTGCTTCACCATTGAAACTGAAAATCATGTTTTGATATTTAGAAAAAATTGAAAGTTTTATTACATTGTATATCTATTTTCTGTAACTGTTGATACACAAAACAATTGTAGCAAGTATCATAACAACATATCAATACCCCCCCCCNCCCCCCCCCCCCCCCACAAAAATTCAAACTGACACTGAAAGCCCTAATAATTTATTTCTTCAATACAATACCTCCGCTGAGTAAAATCTAACAGGAATACCAAAAGCTCTAGCCAATCCAAAGTCAGCAAGCTTTAATTCTCCATTCTACAAGAAATTAAAATAATGTAAAAAATGTAGTTAAAACACTGTTATTATATGATTCTTTTTTAGACAGAATTATATTGTTCTCTGATATTGCTGAAAAACATATTTTCAAAGCATTTAACAATCTTAATAATATAAAAATTTAATGAATTTAAAAAAAAAAAAATACACATTTCCGCAATGAACATAGATAACGCATATCATACAAGTAACAAAACTCATTATTATATGACATCGTTATATTCAATGCGCAAAAAGTAATGAGAGGTGAACATAACATTCCAAATCTTCTCCAGACACCTTAAAATATAAATGGTGTTTCCCAATTATCTTAAAAGTAGTAGCAAATCATCATCGGGTAAAGTTTTGTCATCGACTAATCAGATGCGTTCCTACTAATTACTTTCGGTACACTATTAAATTAATAATGGCAGACGTCGGGCAGACAGGGGTGTCTGGGG
Source organism: Gigantidas platifrons (assembly GCA_002080005.1). Classification (NCBI taxonomy): domain Eukaryota; kingdom Metazoa; phylum Mollusca; class Bivalvia; order Mytilida; family Modiolidae; genus Gigantidas; species Gigantidas platifrons. The sequence continues at coordinate 59,933 of MJUT01060772.1, forward strand.
AACAAAATTGGTGCTGTTTGGTGTTAATTAAAATTTGATTTAATATCATATAATAAAACAGTTTATGATTTTTAATTTCGGTGAATACAAGGATTGATCAACCCATGGAACATGATATTCACCTCGGATGCCTCGGTGAATATCATGTTTCATGGGTTGATCAATCCTTTAATTCACCTCATGGAAAGTCATCAATTGTACAAAATGTATATTATCATACAGTCATGTACATGTATGTACTTCTAGTCTAAATTTCAGCCTATTGCAGCTTAAAATATATTTTTTTTGTCATGTGATAAAGTTAAAAATGATCAGTTATGTACAATTTAGGTTTCAATGAGGTTTGGAAATTCAGAGGAATAAGGTTTTTTAATTCATTTTTCCATAGTAGTCCTATACTAAATCATGTGCTGCAGTGACGGCCATTTTATATTTTTGATCAATACAAAAAAAATCACTTTTAATACAAGATCATACAGAGCTCACCCAAGACATGTTTCTTTTGAGTTGGATCATTGGTTTTAGAGGAGATCTTTAAAAAAAAAATTCCATACCAAGTGCCTATATATTTTTTTTTTCTGCATATCCACTTAAAAAAATTAATTTTTTAAGTATCCAATAATCAATCATGTGTGGTTTAACTCCTTAGCCAAATTTCTTTTTAAATTGTTTGTTGGTTTCAGAGGAGATGAGTTGCAAAGCATTTTGTGTCCATGTTAATTTTTCTCAAATGATGGTGGCCATTTTGAATTCCTGATCCCCATTAAAAATGTGAACTCTGTAAATCCATGTACAGCTTGGTTCATTAAGTTTGTAATTTGTGAGAACAGGACTGAGTTGTACAAACCTCAATTAAATTTAAATCTCAATTAAATCTTAAGTGTAAATTAATTTCATGTACATTTCAAGTAATTTTAAGTGTCAATTAAGTTTTAATTGACACATAAATTTAACTAAGGGTTGTGTATCCCATTGGATGATGTTAACAAACAGCTAAACTTGGGAGAAAACCATATGTGGTACATTCCCATAATGCAACAGTTGATTCCATCATGTGTCGTTTTATGTAAATGCACTGTTTTAACAGCTAATTGGTCCTTGATGCCATCCATATTCATTTTCAAATCAGAACCAAAAATATAAATTCTGTAAAGGATAATCCAACGAACCAATGGATTTGCAGAAAAAGATTGTTTGCTGAAGATTGTACTGTGAAAAGTTAACAACAACAACTGACTGCAAGTGATGGCAACAGCTCATGTGAGGTAAAGATTTGATTGTTATTTTGTTGGTTTTTGGTGTTTTAACACCGTTTTCAACAATATTTCAGCTATATCATGGTGACCAGTTTTAGTGGTGGAGGAAGCCGGAGTACCTGAAGAGAACCACTGACCATGGCAAGCAACTGGTACACTTTATCACTTGCCGCTGCGAGTCGAGTGCACCCTTTTTTGTAATTTACAAAGCCGGGCGCGAACCCACGCCATATTGGTGATAGGCTTGTATGAATTGTTAGATCCAACGACCTAACTCATTGAGCCACCCAGGCCCCTGGTAAAAGAGGTAAAAGAGAAATCTTGTTAATGAGTAAATATACAGATGAAATATAGTACCCAATATAACTATGAAACATGGGTTTATTAAACAAACCTTGTTGATGAGTAAATTCTGTGGTTTGAGATCACGATGAAGGACATTGTTAGAATGACAGAACGCTAACCCTCGTAATAATTGGTACATAAACGACTGAAATATATAAACAATAAACAATAATAAAGATGCTGATTAACACAATATTTTGTAATTCCTTTTTGCACAATATTACACAATTTGTGAATTACTGCATTGTCCGGTTATTCAGTTATTTTCGATTCTTGGAATGCATTGTAATACTATAAATAACATACATTTGTTAAACTGAAGAAACAAAAATAAGCATTGGATTCTTTTTTTAACAGTTTTTCAGCAACACAAATGTTTCCACAGAAAAAAAAGCTTAAGTTTGATTCATAGAATACATTTCATTATGACTTGACCTGTTATTTTGATCATTGATTGCATATTTTAATAAATTGCTTTACAGTACATAGATACTCTGCTAATTAAGAACCAGGAAATAGGAGGTTCCGAAAACTAAACTGGAAAACTTATTCCATTCATTTAACAAAATAAATAAAGTCAGTTGGAAACAGTTCTCTGATCTTCGTATTGGTAAATGCTCCAGGTTATATACATGTACCATCATATTAGACATACTGTCTTTTTGTGTCTATTAAACACACTGGTGCATAGAACGCATCCCCTTTCCTCCCTAAAAAAATCTGGGGAAAATTCTAGTTCCTATCTATAGAACGCAGGGAGATTCAGTAAAACATACACGGCAGAAATCCTCGTTCAAACGGCAAAATACTGACTACCACAGATCACGTATTTGTTAATCCATGTATTTTTGACAAATTGTTTTGCCCTAACCGTCCTTTCCCAAAAAGGTTACCCATTGGGCGCTCACTGCCTTCAGCGGTCAAGCAAAACACTTAAAGAGGATCAGTCAAATTTTGCTTACCTGGAACACATGTTATTTCAGTTAATTTTACACACAGAAATCTGTATCTGTAACTTACCTGCACTGTATCTTGGTCTATTTCACCATTACAACTGTCAAAGTATTTCTTTAGATCTTGATCACAGTATTCAAATACAAGAGTTAACTTCTTCTCACTGTGTAAAACATCATGGAGTCTGAAAATATAATGAACAATATATTTATACATACACAAATGTATATGTATTGTTTACTAGTTTGTACAAAATTGTCATTTTCACAAAAAAAACTCACCAAACATTTTTAAATGTCAGAGCATAAGTAGGCACATCTAGTCATCCAATAGAAGTTTCAAATTCTGTTTAATTACAAATGATTAAATTTGATTAGTTTGTTTTGGTCTAAGGAATTTAATGCCACTATCAACAATATTTCAGTTATATCGTAGCGATCAGTTTTATTGGTGAAAGAAAATGGAGTCTCCGGAGAAAACCACCGACCTGTTGCAAATCACTGACAAACTTTATCACATTATGTTGTATCAAGTAAACCTTGCCATGAATGGGGTCCAAATTTACAATTTTAGTGGTGATAGGCACTGATTGAACAGGTAGTTGTAAATCCAACGACCATACGATCACGACCACGACGGACCCTTTGAATTTGATCTATGTCATATGGCATATAAATAGTTTATAAGAAAGTGCTGCAGACGACACACAGACAGATGATGAACAGACACAGTGATTACTAGTAAGGTCCAGCATCTTCAAACAGGGCTCTAATACCTAATGATTGTATAATTCAGAAATCCAGGAGACAATGGTATATGCCACTTTATCTCCTTTCAGATGGGATACCATTATGTGGTTTAACCCTGCCACATTTTTGCACCTGTCCCAAGTCATGACCTAGATTTCCATTAGTTTCTGTCATAGTTATTTCTGTGTTTGGAAGTTTGAGGTTTGTCAGGGGGAGTAATTCATGTTGTTGTAATTGGTTATTATTATACTGTCACCCATTACTGTTCGAACATTAATCAACAATTACCTGACAATATTTTTATGCTTCAGTTCTTTCAATAAACAAATTTCTCTTAATGCTGAACTAGGAACACCCTATATAAAAAAAATAGTGAATAAACAAACATATATAATAAAAAAAATTAAAAAACACAACAACAAAATAAACATTGCACATACATGTTCATTAGTAAGAAATGATATGGAGGTAAATGAAAATGAGAGACTTTGTTGTGATATGGAGGTAAATGAACATGAGAGACTTTTGACTTTGTTGTTTTTAACTAAACTTTATATAACAATTACATATATTGCCGTTGAAGATGTTTTTTTCCCCGTTTTTAAGAAAAAAATCTATTTTTTTGACAGATTACAAAATGACTTCATTTTGCATTGATGATACTAGTATAAAATTAATATATATACATATACTTGAAACAATATGAATTATTTAAAATACAAATGTATATTTTATTAGTATGTGGTTTCTGCTTTAATTTCAGCAATGAGAAGTCAGAGAATATATTCAAATATATCAGTTAGAGTTATCTTTCTTTGATCAGCAAATTTCCCACCAGACAATAGTTGTACTTCATTCTATCTGTATTAGTGTATTGGGCTATTTATTCCAAAATGGAATACAGAATAACAATCACATTTCCTGTATTCATGTTTAATCTTTTTCTTATTCTATGTACATTAGCATACATACAAATATAGATTCTCCTTCAGTTGCCCGTGGGTTACGATATTTCTCCACTCAAGAGAGTTAAATTTAAAATTTTAACCACAAGCTGTCAGGCGAGTGGTTCAAATTTTAAATTTAACTCTCGAGAGTGGAGAAATATCGTAACCCACATGGCAACTGAAGGAGAATTTGTTTCTCCCATTATTGAACATGAACTTTATTTCATAATTTGAAATTAATGCGGGGAAAGGCACAAGACATTTTAATCCTCTAGAGGATTACAGATTTTTCCACCACTGGTTCAGCGGGGTTAAAACACTGCAATAATGGGAGAAATATTAATCTATCCTAGAAAATTGCTGATATGTCAGGCCTTTACATTAACATTTTTTTTTAACTTGTCCCTTCGGAGAACTAATAAAAAAAAAGTACTTGTCCGACTCTTATCTTTCAGTTGTCAATTTTTAAAAATTAAAATGATACAAATCAGAGAATAATTATCAGCAATTTGTGTAAAATGTTTTGGTTATTGTCTCACAAGCATTATCTCACTTTATCAAACATTCGATCCCTTTTTACCAGATCGAACAGAATTTCAAAGGACCGAAAAAATATCAAGTTTTTCCTGCAGTGGTTGCTTTTAACCAAGGGCTACCAATTTTCCATTTCTCGTTTTAGTAATGCAAATTAACTCTATATATATTTTTCTGAACATTGTTTGCTAAAATAAGTCTGCTTTGAAGTAAACATTTTGTAGAATTTTTTTTTAAATATATATAAATAAAGCAAAGTATTTAATTAAAATTCACAGAGAAATANTTGTTGTGATATGGAGGTAAATGAACATGAGAGACTTTTGACTTTGTTGTGATATGGAGGTAAATGAACATGAGAGACTTTTAACTTTGTTGTTTTTAACTAAACTTTATATAACAATTACATATATTGCCGTTGAAGATGTTTTTTTTCCCCATTTTTAAGAAAAAAATCTATTTTTTTGACAGATTACAAAATGACTTCATTTTGCATTGATGATACTAGTATGAAATTAATATATATACATATACTTGAAACAATATGAATTATTTAAAATATATTTTATTAGTATGTGGTTTTTTGCTTTAATTTCAGCAATGAGAAGTCAGAGAATATATTCAAATATATCAGTTAGAGTTATCTTTCTTTGATCAGCAAATTTCCCACCAGACAATAGTTGTACTCCATTCTATCTGTATTAGTGTATTGGGCTATTTATTCCAAAATGGAATACAGAATAACAATCACATTTCCTGTATTCATGTTCAATCTTTTTCTTATTCTATGTACATTAGCATACATACATATATAGATTCTCCTTCAGTTGCCCGTGGGTTACGATATTTCTCCACTCAAGAGAGTTAAATTTTAAATTTTAACCACAAGCTGTCAGGCGAGTGGTTCAAATTTTAAATTTAACTCTTGAGAGTGGAGAAATATCGCAACCCACATGGCAACTGAAGGAGAATTTGTTTCTCCCATTATTGAACACGAACTTTATTTCATAATTTGAAATTAATGTGGGGAAAGGCACAAATCATTTTAATCCTCTAGAGGATTACAGATTTTTCCACCACTGGTTCAGCGGGGTTAAAACACTGCAATAATGGGAGAAATATTAATCTATCCTTGAAAATTGCTTATATGTCAAGTTAAGCCCTCAATGAGACTCTCATATTTTGAACAAAACATGTTCAGATTAATTTTATCTACTCATGTTTTTCTTTATGACAGCAAGGTTTAAAGGATTAAAATCTTTTTTACCTCATCATCATCATCTAGTCGTACTCTCTTTAAAGCTACAACTTCATGGGTCTCTCGATTTTTTGCCTTGAACACTGTACCGTAAGTTCCTGCAATGACACAAAATATATACACTATTCTATAAATTCATGAAAAACCACACTTTCTTTAAAACATTTTCAAGAGTTTGTTTCTTGACCAATTTACATGAAATAAAAACCATTAAAAGTAGAAAATTATTATTCTACAGTTTCACCCAGTAATTATAAAATAATTTGACTACATAATAATGTTTATAAGTATAATAAGTTAAGCACAAATAAAAAGGTTTCACCATAAAATTGATTGATTGATTGATTTTTTGGAGTTTTAACGCCACTTTCAACAATATTTCAGCTATATCATGGCGACCAGTTTTAGTGGTGGAAGAAGCCGGAGTACCCCTCACATTTTTTTCTTGTTCTCAACAAAATTATCCGAGTGGTCACGAGTACCAGACTAGAGTAATTCTTGGAAAAAGCGATCACGTGACACTTTCAAAACAAGTCAAAATGGCGACATTCAATAGGTCTGAAGCGGCCGCTGGGAATGATGAGCTGTATCTGGCATTATAGGGGGAATGATGAGCTGTATCTGGCGTCATACAATGTAGGTAGGTGATCATGATTCTATTTACATATTTATGCAGCAAAATACATTTGTATGTCTCCTTTTGAATACTCCAACGCCGGTTGGCACGACATTGAGGTGCAGGCGTAATTCACGCCGGTTCGAGGCGGGGGTACCTGAAAAAAAATTCCCGAATAGAACTATGCAGGGTTGATAAGGGATTCAGAGGCAGGCAATATCATAAAACAACTCTGGCTTCGAATCCCAAAAGGGATTAGGACGCACCTTCAAGCCAGAGAAGTTGTCGGTCCCATTTCTATACCACGGGGTTGGTCCCTTTTAGAGGACTAGTGCCTCTAGGACGGAGAAATCTGGTGCCTAATCTACCCCGGCACACCCTCTGGGAGGGGGGGACTTTATTTCAAGAAGAGGGAAACACTAACAGTAACACAGTTAGCTAATCTTCCCTGTGGCCCTCAAAAATGCCTACATCGATAACATGAATAACAATAGTTAATCATACCTTCCCCAATTTTTTCCAGTTTTTCATATTTTTGCATTATTTAGTCTAAAAAAATCAATATTTTTGCATTGTCAATGTTGATAACATATTCTTACACAAAGGTTTTTTTAACCAAACATAAATCATTTTAGAGACAAAGATCAAACTCTATATTTTTCAACTAAATACCGAAACACAACTTTACACTGAAATAAAACTAAAATTTACGTGTTTATAATAGATCTGAATTTTAAGGTTGAATATGTCTATTCAGTAGATATTTTATATATAAATCAATAAATAAATCAAACAAAATCTTAACAAACAACTTGATAACTACTAAAACAGTGTTTTATTAACTGTTATTAAGTACGTCGTTGGTTAATGAATGACGGACTTTAGCTACATTTCATAACGCGATAATGCGAGATTTAAAATAATAAACGAAGCCAACAAAGACAGAGAGAAGATGCAACCTCAACAAAGATTTCCAGGCCAAGGATCTCCAATGAGACCTTTTCCACAACCTGGTTTCTCTCCAGTAGGTGTAACAGGGTTTAAATAGACTTATGTAGCCCTAACATCTTGTGAAAATTTATACAAAACAATACATTTTTATGTCATGACTTTTGTCTTGCCGGTATTCCCGGTGTATTTTTGTTGGAATTTTCGCCCCTATTCCCGTTCGCCCCGGGTCGTTTCGCCCCGATTCCCTTTCGCTCCAGGTAGTTTCGCCCTCATTTAGTAATAGTGCTTTAAAAAATGAAATATGGAAAATACCATTGCAAATACTAGTATTCGTATTTTGGATGTTGTAAAGCTTGTTCATGGGTACTTTATTTTTGTCTTCCTCATAATTAACATGCTTTCTTGACGTGTTTAATATTAAACTTAACGGCAACGGTTGTTTGGTATCGCTTATGTTTAGCAGAAAAAAACAACTTGACATATTATTGACATATTTTAACCTTTGCAAAGGAGATAAGAACCACAGAGTATTATATGTACTTTACCTATGAACTTCCCTGTAAAACCATACGAAATCTGATATTTATTATTGTTAAATATCCGAGAAATTAGCATATGAAGGAGAGTTTGATGTCACCGTTAGTCGATTTCGTCGTATTTTGTTGCCATTCTGTACACATAACAGTGATGGCGAAATTAAAATTTTTTTACAGGACATTCGGTCTGGTAAGCAAGATGGATTTACCAGACCGAACCAACCTTTACCAGACCGAATTTTTTCAGCAGTATCTGGTATTTTCAACTTAAACATAAAGTAATTAAAATGTAAACTTAATTTCTTTTATTTTTTAACACACTACTGAGTCACTGCTACATATTTCTGGCAAGAAGAAAAATTTCTTGCCAGTTCTAAGCTTCCTCATCCACAAAGTCCTCACAGTAGCATCATCTTCATCGTCTTTATTATTTAGATAGATCATTTCAAGTTCCGACAAAATCAGTATGCTGTATTTCCCTTTCTATTTCCATTTCACTTTCAGATTCTGTTTCTATTGTTTCTGTCTCTGATGTTTCTGTGTCCATTTGTGCTTCATCTGAGTTCACATGTATGGTGTTGTTGTTATCTGTTTTTTTATGGCGTTTGTATGAGGTTCTTCGTGGCATAGTAGAAGATTCCTGTTAAATAAAATAAAGTTTTGTAACAATTTTGATAATGGGGACAACATGATATGTTAATTGTTATATCTATTTCAGAAAAGAATAAGAAGCATAAGGAAGAATATAAATTAAAGACCAATAGAAAGACAGAACCTCTGATGTTCTCATGTCAAACTCATTTCTTTTATCAATTATAATTGTTGCTCTGTTAAAGTGTGACTGAAATCTTATGATGAACTCCACTTGCACTTGTGTACTAAGACCAATCTGAACTTGTGACAGTGATGTGTAACACTGCTCCTTGTTGAAGTCTCAATGGACAATGTAAAAAGAGAGAGTTGAAAATATGAAGGAGCAATCCAAAAAATATTAAAATATCAGGGATTTCAAAGTGAGCCGGTACCCTGTACTTTTACCTGTCTGAGATCGTGTATAGTACCAGCAGAAATTACTGAACCCCCCTAAGTTAGCGGTGGTCAAAAAGTACGATTGGCTTGTGGAATATTTTTCATAAAGAATTAATGATCAATCACGTCAATTGCTGAATTCTCACATTTAAATCGAATAACTGCATTCAGCCACGACCAAGTTGACGGGATATTCCTTGTTTTAAAAATAACTTTACCTTAGAATCGTAAATAGCAGTTTGCGCATGCGGTAAATAGATATGTTTTCGCCCCAATATCTTTTCATCCTTGTGTAAACTCGGACCGGAACAAAGCTAACATAATTTCAAAACAATATTACCGATTACAAATTATGTTCAAACAAAAACTAGTGTAATCTTCAGTAATATAAGTAACTATGATCATTATGTATTATGAATATATGACTACACAATATTTTGTGCGATTTTCTTTATCCATTTAAAACCCAGCAGGGGTTGAAAATTTCTTTGGGCAGGCCCAAGCCCAGGGCTTTTTCAACTTTTTTAACCCAAGCCCGATCAGTGATTTGCCAAGTCCCAATTTGTAGGATAAAATTGAAATTTTATTTTGCATGTGAATATTTTGCAGTAAAGAAGACACAGTGTAAGGATTTATATATAATATTCAACAAAAAAAAGT
>MJUT01060772.1:71123-89590 GCA_002080005.1 Gigantidas platifrons
CTGATAATGCCCTCGCCTGCGGCTCAGGCATTATCAATGTTTCTGTCAATACTACTGTCCCTTGGGCAGTCTATAAATCACGATAATGCCCTATACATAAGTAACTATTATATAATTATTTTTATGTTATTATTTTTTAATAAATAAATAATTACCAAAAATTTGTCGAAAAAGACTTCATCTATTATAATATAATAGCGATTAAGTGGGGCGAATCGACTCACTTTCCGGGGCGAAACGACTCGGGGCGAACAGGTAATCGGGGCGAAACGACCCGGTACGTTTTGTTGTATATTTCAGATAATTATGTATGAAACAGGCACGGCCATCAATGCTCGCGAATCTGAAAATTATCTGGCAATTTCACGCTCATCCAGTGCATCAAATATAGTGTCGAGATTTTTTGGGCCAAGATAGGCCTATATCAGGGACGACTTTTTTTTAGGGCCGAATCTAGCCTCATTCAATCGAACTGTTGTTCCTTACTAAATCTCAAAAGTTAACTTCCGCATAGAAACAAAAATTCTTGTCAGTATGTCAGAAGAGATTTAATAAATTAAAAATATCAATATAAGTAAAACAAGCTAACGAAATGACTTTTATTATACACGGGTTCCGTGTTTCAGTGTATCGAACGTATGAGAGAGGGTACGAGACTTAGGATCACCTTTGCGCTTTATGTTAAGAAGATCTTCATTAGTTGTGTTTACAATGTGCACATAATTTTTTTTTATCCATCAGTATCCTGGCGTTACCAATTTTCGATAACGTAACAACTTGTTGGCTTATGTCACGCTTCCCGACGATTTTTTGTATGAAATACTTTAATAAACTTAAATTACTAATATAGTTGTTTAACTGTACAAAAAAGAAGAAACATCCGATAAACAGTTTGACTGGTGTCAATCTTATGAAGTGTGTTGTTGTTTTTACCTGAAAGAAAATGGGGTATCCTAATTTCGATAGGGGAGATAATTTCAAATCATTTGGCCCTAAAAAAAGTCGTCCCCGATATATCTCGGCCCAAAAAATGTAGACACTAATCACCAAGTTCGCAGATACTGTGAGTGTGAAGCATATATATTTTTTTTCAAATATTTGTTTCTCTCTCATTCATGAGGAAAATCAACGTTTTACGGTCATATCAAAATGGTATTAGTGAAAACATAGTTTTTCTAGTCTAGGAGGAATAAAATAAGTTACTCACTTCTTTTCTAGATTTTTGTTTACTTGTGGTAGACGTCAACACTATGTCTTTCTATACCAAAAAGTTTCGGGTGATTACGTCATCAGTATCCGAATGCGACACTAAAAATACTGACCTATCAAATTTCGGACACTGCACAATATGTGCAGCCATGTTTGTCAAGAATCCTAAGTACGCATTTTATACCTTAAAGAGTTCGCTAACGCTCGCATATCAAGACCCTCTTTTGAGACATATCGTAAATGTTAGAGGTTTTAATTCATTCCCTCCACATTCCAACCTCTAATCTCGTTGAGATTTTACTCGCAACGCGAGGTTAGTTTTTGCTCCCTGTCTTCAAATAAAATGGTCTTTTCGCAGGTTCTACAGACCATTCAATCCAATAGGTCCTTTTGAATTGTCCGTCATTGCTGATCCCCCTTTTGCTATAGTCCATTTCTGGATAAAAACAATGATAAACATCATTCGGAATTCCTCTGCTAAACTTGTTGATCCAATCATTTTAAAAATCCTAGATGGCCACCACCACAGAACAGAGCTTTAAATATTTGCTGTGCTTGTTTTATTTTGAGCTGGACCAAGTATTTCTGTTCATGAAATGAAAACGGTTTAATATTTCATATACTATTAAGAACAGGTGTGATAGATATGGTAGTCGTAACGGCTTAAGACTTTTNNGTGAGTGTGAAGCATATATATTTTTTTTCAAATATTTTTTTCTCTCTCAAAAATTGCAGACTGTAAGAAATGTAGAAAAATGAAATATGTTATGAAGCCTCAGGATGACCTTTGATTGTAGTTGATAAAATTCGAGATTTTTTTAATGGAAAAAAATGTTTAATTTAAAAAAAATAAATATACAGGTCCATAAACTTACAAAATTAGTTTTTCATTGCTAGCACTTTATTCTCACTTCTGTAAGTTGCCACTCTTTAAAACGTCTCTGTACGTCATTTGAACAATTTCATAATATGACACCTTTGGCTTTCTATGCTTTTTATTTTTGGACAGAGATTCCACTATGTACTATTTTTAGAATATATTAGCGTAGAATCTATGGTAGATGCAGACGATCAAGACTGACAGTTCAGTGGATTCTAATTAAGTTTTCATGAGGAAAATCAACGTTTTACGGTCAAATCAAAATGATATTAGTGAAAACATAGTTTTTCTAGTCTAGGAGGAATAAAATAAGTTACTCACTTCTTTTAAAGACATTTTCTAGATTTTTGTTTACTTGTGGTAGACGTCAACACTAGGTCGTTCTATACCAAAAAGTTCTGGGTGATTACGTCATCAGTATCCGAATGCGACACTAAAAATACTGACCTATCGAAATTAGGTTCTTATCGAATTTCGGACACTGCACAATATGTGCAGCCATGTTTGTCAAGAATCCTAAGTACACATTTTATACCTTAAAGAGCTCGATAATGCTCGCATATCAAGACCCTCTTTTGAGACATATTGTAAATGTTAGAGGTTTTAATTCATTCCCTCCACACTCCAACCTCTAATCTCGTTGAGATTTTACTCGCAACGCGAGGCTAGTTTTTGTTCCCTGTCTTCAAATAAAATGGTCTTTTCGCGGGTTCTACAGACCATTCAATCCAATAGGTCCTTTTGAATTGTCCGTCATTGCTGATCCCCCTTTTGCTATAGTCCATTTCTGGATAAAAACAATGATAAACATCATTCGGAATTCCTCTGCTAAACTTGTTGATCCAATCATTTTAAAAATCCAAGATGGCCACCACCACAGAACAGAGCTTTAAATTTTTGCTGTGCTTGCTTTATTTTGAGCTGGACCAAGTATTTCTGTTCATGAAATGAAAACGGTTTAATATTTCATATACTATTAAGAACAGGTGTGATAGATATGGTAGTCGTAACGGCTTAAGACTTTTGTTTATACAGACACTGAAAGAAACATGAAAATATTTTTGTTTCCAAAATTTATGTTAATCATGTAAAGAAAGCACATTTACATGTATAATAAAGCTTATCAATTCATAATAATAATATTGCAGGAAATCCATTTTTATTTGCCAGGACAAAATTTGAATAAAACTGAATCATTTAAAAACTTAAGCTATCACAAAAAAATTAATTGTTTAGATTGTGATAATGACTTGATTGATCTAGAACCAGCATAAATTTCAAATCTACCAAATGTATACATGTATGTTATCTTTACCACGTGCACTGAAACGTCAATAGTAAAGACATGATGTCACACGCATGCTTCCAGAGTACATTTCCAAATCAGATATAGAATTGATTTGTCAGAAATGACAAAATACTTCAGAATACTCCAAAGACTTTAAAAATAATTTATTACAAATAATTAAGTATTTGTTATTTTTATTGTTTTTTAGAAGCCGAAGCAATTCCTGTCTTGCAAATTACCAAAATGGCAGATAAACTATTTTTAAAAACTTCCATTTTCGACTTTGACAAAGACATTTTTTTTCATATAGTAATCAATTTTTTTTTTACCACATTTCTACCGCTTTACTTGGATTTACATCTACATAATTACTATGGCCCTATCAACGTTTAAGTTGTGAGTAAGATTCTTACCCATGGCGACTTGTACACAATTCAACTTTAAAAAAAGTTTGTACATGTAAGTGACTCATCAGATCAATGAACTAGTTTTCTCCAGGTACAGTTTCTGCACCAATAAAGCTGACTGCCTCGATATAACAGAAATATTGTTGAAAATGGTGTCATACAATACTAATTTACTATATTACCAATCAGACTTCGTTGAAAGTACTTGGCCCGATTGTTACTTTAGTGGACCTCATTAGAAATTGTGATTTTGGTGCAGATTTAATCCAGAGCCATAAAATGCAATTTGATTGGCTGAGCTTTAAAGCTACATTTAAAAACAAACTGAGTGAGTTGGAATTTATGTAGTGTGGTAGAACCATGGATGGTTCTTTACATTCAACAAATGTATTGTGTGATTTTTGTTCCCATCAGAAATCTAAGATGGTCACTATTGCTGAACTAAGTCTTGAACATTGTACTCAACAATAAAAGGAATAAATTAAAGAGTTTTTTTTCACAAACTACAAACATGATTGAACCCAGATTGTCCATGAATAAGTATTGGATGGTCCTTTAGAAAGTTTGAATTTTGTTTGGAAAACTGCCACCACAGGCACAGGACATATTTAAAAAAAAAAGACACATTCAGCTATTGGGAAACGTTTGTTAATGTTAATATGTAAATTGTTACATGTATTACTCTGGAACCACTGAACCATTTAAAACTATATTTAGTTTGAATATATACCTTAGATGGTTGTCACAAATGTTTTCAAATTTTCAAATCTTACAATAGTGGAACTCAAATTGTTACAAGTATGTACATTTTGTATATATGTATCTTTTACATGAGCATATTTTGTCATTTTTCATCAGTCACTCACAAACTACAAAATGTACTTGTATTAACAAGCAGCTCCTCATACATGTACATGTAGTACATTATAAATGAGATTTTTGTAAAATGTACATGTCAGTGTTCTAGCCAGGATTTTGTCAGGGTGGGGTGCTACATAATGTAACATGATGTGCATATTTGTATGCTTGCTATTATTTATATACAGGTCAGCAATGTCCAAATTGTTGAATATTTAAATGAGTTAATGTCCTTTAAGACAAGTGAAGTCCTCATTTTAAATTTGACTTAAAAATCTTTTGCTTGCTAATTACATTTGTACCTCTGTAGCACCATTTAGTGATCATGATATACAGTAGATACGATAACGTAACCCTTATTCTGCTTGTGCTCCATTTAGGGTTAGGAATCGGTCCCATTCAACGTATGGGAGCAGCGCCCAGAGAGATTCACACCGGGTGGTTTTTTGTCCTAATTCTGTTGTAAGTGGTAGGAAAAATTAACGGGATTGAAAGATAAATATATGTAGGTAAACCTTGAGGTGCATCAATCCATGGTAGACTTATATCCATCTGAAAATTTGAATGCATGAAATCTTCTTTCTGTCCGACATTTTGTTTACAAGTTGCTATTTCACGTGCGCTTGCCTCGTTTTGGAGATATCTTTATTTAGATCGATTCGTAGTAAATCGTAGTAAACGTTTTCCATATTTAGAATTGAGATCCATATATGGATAGGCTCCGCCCATCACGAGAGTCTACGTAAGGTGTTATGGCGGACAAGTAACAATTTTCAAATACAAAACCGATCTTGAAGATAGAAACAGGGATTGTAACACTTATTTCGTATCACCATTACTTAGACATTGTTGGGAATAATAAGTTATGACCAGATATGCAAAAAGAAAGTTGAAATATTCCTGGAACGAAATTTTTAATTTGCTCCCATACGTTGAATGAGATCGATTCGTAACCCCAAATGGAGCACAAGCGGAATGCGGGTTATGTTATCGTATCTAGACATACTGTTTCAGGGAGCCGTGATGGCGTGATCGTATGTTAGTTGGATTTACAACTACCTATGCAATCAGTACATATCACCACTGATGTTGTGAGTTTGAATCTCAATCAGAGTGAAGTGTACAACATTACATGTACATTTTGTATGTGATAAAGTTTGTCAGTGACTTGCAACATGTCAGTGGTTTTCTCTGGGTCCTCCGGTATTCGGTTTCCTCCACCAATAAAACTGACCGCCACAATATAATTGAAATATTGTTGAGAGTGACGTTAAACACCATCAAACAAACAAACAAATATACTGTTTCACAATCTTGTTTTACAATAGGGGCTGTCATGGTTGTGATCATATTATAGTTGGATTTGCAACTACCTTTGAAGGCTTTCACCACTAAAGTTGTGAGTTTGAATCCCGCTGATGGGGCGGTGTACTCAATACAACAATATGTGATAATGTTTGTCTTTTGCTTGCGGCAGGTCGTTAGTTTTCTCCGAGTACTCACGTTTCCTCTATCAATAAAACTGACCATGATATAACTGAAATATTGTTGAAAGTGTCATGAAATGCCATAATCCTCGGTCTGCGCCAATAACCACTAGCCCTATGCCCCTGTCTAGTAAAATTTGGTTCGGGCTAGTAAAAATTGCATAAAATTTGCTTAATTAAATAGAAAATATTCTTCTAAAATGCTGTTTGGGCTTGTTTGTCCAAATGTTTTTTTGCACAGACTGAACCCTACTCCAAAGCCTATTTCCCTTTATTAAGTACTTGAAATGTACAATACAGGATAAGCAAAGTCTTGCATACAATACTAAATGATCAAATAATAATAATGTGAGAATATTGAATGAGAGATATGTTTTATTTATTGTTCATATTAAATAAGTTTACATGATATTACACACATAATTTTCAAATTATAATAACGAGTAGTGGTACACAGTACATGATGTAAAACTTTACAATGTATTATAGTGCAATCTTAACTAACCAAACCCTGAATAAAAACAAAATCCTTCAAATAAAGTCCCAGTGTTGAAAATCTGCATAAACCAAACACCTGTCTATTATGCACACATAAGCTGGTCCCAAGAAAGTTCTGTTTAGAGTGGTTTCATTGTACATTCCATTTATGGAAATAAGCATTTCCAGTCTGTGCCAAAAACTACTAGCCCTATGCCCCAGTCTAATAAAAATTGGTTCTGGCTAGTAAAAACTGCATAAAGTTTGCTTAACCATACAGAAACAAATTTTCTAAAATGCTGTTCGGGCTAGTTTGTCAAAATGTTTTTGACACAGACTGCATTTCCTTGCGTTTTGGGGCAGTCACTGTCGTGATTGTATGGTAGTTGGATTTACAACTACCTATGCAATCAGTGCCTATCACCACAAATGTGAGTTCGAATCCTGCTCTGGCGAGGTGTATTCAAAATAACATTATTTGATAAAGTTTGTCAGTGACTTACGACAGATCGGTGGTTTTCTCCTGGTTATCCGATTTCCTCCACCAATAAAACTAACCGCCACGATATAACTGAAATATTGTTGAAAGTGGCATTAAACACCATAACCCTTGTGATTCAGATCATTTCCTGTCATTACGAAGTTTTAATATACAGTAGAACCTGTGCAATCCAACACCTGAGTTTTCCGACATCCTGTGACATCCGACAAAAATGTATGGTCCCAAAGTACATGTAGTTCTATTAACATAAATAAAAATTGAGTATTCCGACATCCTGTACAATCCGACACATTTCCCTGGTCCCTTAGTGTGTCGGATTAGACAGGTTCCACTGTACATGTTTTGTTTGCACATGTTGTATAAGTTCATTTCATTCGATTCGTGGACTAAAGATAACTTTAAATGCTGGTGGACTATGAAACATATCACCATTGCCAATCAGTTTAGGTATAGATTTACTTAATTCGAATGTTTGGGTTCTCACCAAGTTACTGATGAATAGAAAGATCACGTCCTGTACCATCTTAGCTCCTAAACATGTACGTTTACCTCGTCCAAACGGCATATAATTGTCAAATATTTTATCAGATTTTGCTTTAGGGAGTCCATCTTTATCAAGAAATCTCTCTGGTTGCACTTTAGTTGAACACTCCCACTGGTTGTCAGAATTGTGAATGTGCCATATATTTGTGAATATCTGTGTCCCTAAAAATAGAGAATTTAATGATGTTAAGATGAGATTTGATAAACAAAATAGATTTTTGTGTGTCGTAGATATAGCAAAGCTGACCGATCACTGAAATATTGTTGAAAGTGGCATTAAGCACCATAAAACAAACCAATCACTGTCTGTGGTCAGCTGTGTTTGTCATCCTCTTCAATGTCATTCTTACAATAATATTAATCTACAACTTCTCTTAGTACAAAAACTGCACTGGTGGTGTAATGGTTAGCATGCTAGCATCGAGTGCAGTAGATAGTGTGTTCAGTAGATAGTGTGGTCAGTAGATAGTGTGGTCAGTAGATAGTGTGTTCAGTAGATAGTGTGTACAGTAGATAGTGTGTTCAGTAGATAGTGTGTTCAGTAGATAGTGTGTTCAAGGTCAAACTGAAGACAATAAAACTAATACAGTTTGATGAATGGTAGAGGGAGGAGCCAGGAAGTTCATACAGTACTTACAAGATGAATTATGACTACATGTATTAAAATCAGGATTTTAAATTATGAATTTTAAAGTCAAGATTTTACTTGTCTCAGTCATATTTTGATTGATGAGGATATTCTTGATTATATGGGTAGGATTATATTTTATTCTGTGATAATTTATAAATTTGCATAAAAATAAAATAAAATTGGAAGTTAACATGATGGTAAAATACTGGCAATATTTATTTCCTTTTTGTGCAATTGTTTTTCTTTGTCAAATTCAAATCAAGTTTCCACTACATATTAAAGGAGCATTTGACAGAAATATAAGGGTCAATTTGAAGGGGATGTCTCTCTTTGCAGGAAAGTATCTCTTGTATGTTTTAGATTTCGCAATTTTGTACATGTACCTTCACTTAAGTGCTACTGATTACCCTTTGATATCTTAGAATTGTTCATTTTCTCATAGTTTAAAGCTGATCATTCAAGATGCTTTTCAATAACACTCCAAATATTGTTGCTGACAGGGGATCATGAAAGATAGAACTGATTTTTGACCTACTGTAATGACCTATGTATAACGCGCTAGATTTTACATAGATTCTCTATTTTGCAGGAGGGGTGCGCATTATAAACAAGAACAATATGTTTCACTCTTTTTTTCAGACCGGGAAATCATATTGTTCTGCAGATTTTCAAGGCCAAGAGGCCACGAATGCGCATTATGCAACCCTAATGACGGTAACACATTTTTAAGTAAGAGGAATACCTTTAGGTATTTTGTATCCATCAGCTATTATATCTGTTCTGTTGACGTGTGGGATGCCAAGCGGCGTGGATGATGAAATACGTAGAATTTCATATACACAAGCCTCTGAAAATAGACATGCATCATAATATTAGTGATACACAATGTACATGTACATGTATGTACTTGTTTTCTCACATTCCTTTTTTAAATACAAGTGAGGCAGGCATAAATGTAACTGACTTGAGACGATTTTGGCTATACTGCTTAGGCCTTTGGCTTGCTTGCTCCCTAAAGCTATTAAATTATTATAAGGTTCTCTTTATTATTGAAAAATTGGGAATCTGTTGCATTATTATTTTACCATTGATTAGGGAGCATATGATACATGAGGCTGCTTACTAAGGCTATTATTTGTCGGTCAAGATATATTGTTTAGAAGAACAAATGGGTAATTATTTCTTATTATCCTGCACTTGTTCTATTTGAGTAGTCAAATTGCATTGACTGGATAAATATTTGTTATATACTCTCACTGACTGAAATATAGATTTTCTGTTACTCCTGTCACATTTTACCTGTTGAGCTTAGGGAAACTAGTTGTAAATACAGTTCACTTCCTGTTGACAGAAAATGTTAAAAAGCGACAATCAAGGGATAATTATATAAATATATTCTTTAATTAGAAATATAAATGTTGAAGGATTAATGTGATTTTTATGCAGAATAAACACAATATTAGTGCAGTGTCTTAAATGTAAAGTTTATGTGTATGAGTCTTGAAATCTAGTATAAATGTGATGTTCATCTAGCCTTTCCTAAGTTTGTGCCAAATACAAATGGGTAATAATTTCTTGTTCACAACGTCTACCTAGACATAATAATTTATCTTCTTGAAAATTATTTTTCTTTCCCTATACATTTAGTTAGATCTAATCCAGTTGAGATGTATGCCTGTATAGGTTACATGTATGTCAGATTGATCTTGGAGTTGATTTCTAAATATACCTGTGTAGGGTAAATGGTTTTTCATTTCCATGGTAACCATTTTGTGCATCGAAATGTTTTGTTGTAATTCTTCATACATTTTCTTTTTGACTGTAGGATTTGATGCTAAAATCAAAGTACACCACTCCATAACACATTGCATGGTGTCCAATCCTGGTTGAATAAATCAAATGTTTATCATTTATCTCCCTTACATTGATCATAAGTTTATCATTTATCTCCCCTTACAGTGATCATAAGTTTATCATTTATCTCCCCTTACATTGATCAAAAGTTTAGCATTTATCTCTCCTTACATTGATCAACAATTTATCATTTATCTCCCCTTACATTGATCAAAAGTTTTCACTTATCTCCCCTTACATTGAACAAAAGTTTAGCATTTATCTCCCTTTATATTGATCATAATTATATTATTTATCTCCCTTTACATTGATCAAAAGTTTAGCATTTACCTCCCCTTACATTGATCAAAAGTTTTCACTTATCTCCCCTTACATTGATCAAAAGTTTTCACTTATCTCCCCTTACATTGATCAAAAGTTTATCACTTATCTCCCCTTACATTGATCAAAAGTTTATCATTTATCTCGCCTTACATTGATCAAAAGTTTATCATTTATCCCCCCTTACATTGATCAAAAGTTTTCACTTATCTCCCCCTACATGATCAAAAGTTTATCATTTATCTCCCCTTACATTGATCAAAAGTTTTCACTTATCCCCCCTTACATTGATCAAAAGTTTTCACTTATCCCCCCTTACATTGATCAAAAGTTTAGCATTTGTCTCCCCATACGTTGATCAAAAGTTTAGCATTTATCTCCCCTTACATTGATCAAAAGTTTATCATTTATCTCTCCTTACAGTGATCAACAATTTATCATTTATCTCCCCTTACATTGATCAAAAGTTTATCATTTATCTCNCATCATCTGCCCCTTATTTACAAAAACACCTTAAATCTACCATTCTCAATAATTGTAAAGTCATAAATAAGCATAACATTATATTTCAATACTCTCTGTCCATGTACATCTAGTGCATGAGGAAAATTTTCCAAAATATTGCATAATATTCATATTGAAGCCGTAACACGACACCTTTATGTTTTTGTAACATTTTGGTATGGAAAATGTCAAATTGGGTCTATTGTGACTGTTCAAAGCCAATTTGAGCATGGTACAATCAAAATTAAATTTCTTGTTTTTTACCTAAAAGGTGTAATACCACTAAAGAATTCTCCATAGCTTTCTATGTTAAATAAAAAAAAATTGAGCTTTCATACAGGATTCATCTTAAGTTTAATCTAAGTGACACTCATATCTCATGGAAGGGGTACCTAATTGGAAGCTTAACTCCGAAAATCAACATACATTTAATTGCATATAAGAAAAAACAGACAGTCTGAAGATGTCTACCGTCAAAAATCCTACTTTCACTTTCGATTTAACACAAATTCAGGTGGTTTCTTTCCAATGCAATCGATTTTTTATTTGAAACCACAAGGACATCATATATGGGCTTAAAATTATCCTAAAATATGTAGGTTTCTGCTGACATTCAGTATTTTGCAGTATCTAATAGGGTTTATTTTTTATTCAACAATGTAGGAATCCATTTTGTGTTTACGTACTACTTTCCCATACATCCTTTTCGACTGGTACCCATGTTTAGTGGTATTACACCCATACGTTGATCAAAAGTTTATCATTTATCTCCCCTTACATTGATCAACAATTTATCATTTATCTCCCCTTACATTGATCAAAAGTTTAGCATTTATCTCCCCTTACATTGATAAATAATTTATCATTTATCTCCCCTTATATTGATCAAGAATTTATCATTTATCTCCCCTTATATTGATCAAAAGTTTATTGTTTATCTCCCCTACATCAATCAAAAGTTTGTATAGCTTGAAATGTTAAAGTGATGTTCTTTTTTATTAATTAAGTGAATATGATACATTTTCTAAATTGAGCTTTTTCTAAAGTGTCATCTTCAAGGAAAAAATATGAGTTGAAATAAATTATGAAAGATTCATGAGATTTCAGTTCAACTCTTCATTGTTTCCTAATGATTGATTGATTGATTGATGTTTAACGTCCAGCAAGCAATTTTTCAGCTATATTGAGGACGAGAACATGTTTATAATGAATCAATATGTAGGTTGAAAAGGGGGGATGGATAGGCCAATGGGCAAACAATTTTAAACGCCATGGGACTCGAAACAAGGAAAGGTGATGGGTAGGGACAGAGAATTTAGCCAGTGCAACAGGTCTCCTATGGACCACTCATGTTACACTGGGTTCTTTAACGTGCGAAGAGGGTAACAATCTCTCAACACGGGACCTCGGTTTTATTTACATCTCATCCGAAGGACGGGTTGGTTGTGAATTTATACATCCCGCACAGCTGACGGATGCTCCTTCAAGCCGACGAAGCTCCCGGTCCCATCTCTATACCCCGGGGTTCCAGCGGGGTTGGCCCCTTTTAGAGGACTAGTGCCTCTAGGACGGAAAAACCTGGTACTTATTCTAACCCCGGCATACCCTCAAGGAAGAAATATGAATTGAAATATGAAAGATTCATGAGATTTCAGTTCAACTCTTCATTGTTTCCTAATGCATTTTGTGTTAAATGTTAACAAAATATATATTATATAATAAATATTAAGATCATGGCTGGGTCTAAGCCCTAAATCTGTTAAATTTTGCATTTATCCATCATAATATACATGTTACTTGATATTGATGTACACATACCTGCCATAACAAGACATGTTAGGCTCATGAAGAGATTTTTCAGTTCTTTCTGTTTTATCTGTGTGTCTTTAAAGATAGTGCCATTGTATCCATTCTCCATAACCTCTACAATGATATCCATGATATCGTGGATCTCTCCCGTGTAATTCGGCACATGTTCATCAAATATCCTCTGATGAAATTCATCTTTCCTCTGCAATTAATGGGATTCCTTGATGACTTTTTATTGGTAGTTAGAAAGAGTTTTATTTTCAGTGGTTGTGGAGTTGACCAATTGCAGTAATGAAAGAACCATATAACAAGGACATGATTTAACCCTGCCACATGTTTGTGTCTGTCCCATGCCAGGACCTGGATTTCCAATATCATACATTGTGGTTTGACGCTGCCACATGTTTGTGTCTGTCCCATGCCAGGACCTGGATTTCCAATATCATACATTGTGGTTTGACCCTGCCACATGTTTGTGTCTGTCCCATGCCAGGACCTGGATTTCCAATATCATACATTGTGGTTTGACCCTGCTACATGTTTATGTCTGTCCCATGCCAGGACCTGGATTTCCAATATCATACATTGTGGTTTGACCCTGCCACATGTTTGTGTCTGTCCCATGCCAGGACCTGGATTTCCAATATCATACATTGTGGTTTGACCTTGCCACATGTTTGTGTCTGTCCCATGCCAGGACCTGGATTTCCAATATCATACGTTGTGGTTTGACCCTGCCACATGTTTGTGTCTGTCCCATGCCAGGACCTGGATTTCCAATATCATATGTTGTTGTTTAACTCTGCCACATGTTTGTGCCTGTCCCATGCCAAGATCTTGATTTCCAATATCATACGTTGTGGTTTAATTCTGCCACATGTTTGTGCCTGTCCCATGCCAGGACCTGGATTTCCAATATCATACGTTGTGGTTTAACTCTGCCACATGTTTGTGCCTGTCCCATGCCAGGACCTGGATTTCCAATATCATACGATGTGGTCTTTTTGTGTTCAGTGATTTGAGGACAGAGGTGATTGGTGATTTGTTTGTTTGTTTTGTTTGTTTTGATGATATTTGTAGAATTGTTGACCATCATGTACACTGTTTAAACATTCTTTACATACATTTATGTAAGGGGGTTAAATTACTCGATGCATGAAAATACCATGATGGAAATTTTATAATTTTTACTCACACTTTCAATAGACATTAGACAATTAGATTTGTTTATTAAAATGTGTATCTCTAGCTCTATATTCTTAGTACTGTACATTGTAGTTCATCAACTCCATGTACAAATTTTGATTGAAAGGCTTAATCTACAATGAATTGTCGGAGATGCTTCCAACTCGTGTGTTTTGCGAGTCCTGGGCTCATGATTTGTTTTTGGGACCCACATATTTTTTTATTACAAAATATAACAAAGAATGCACTAGTTATAAATTATAGTAGCAGAGATCCTTGCAATTCACCTACATGTAGATGAGTCCTGCACTCAATATTTTCAGTTAGGACTCATTAAAGTTTTCGAATTTTGGATTCTTTCAATGGTGGGACTCACCAATATTTTCAGGAATGTCTTTTGGACTTGTCAAATGAAATTGTTACATGTGTCCCTGTACTAGGACTCCTTATATTTTGGTTGGGACCCCATCAAACTTTTATCTTACAAGTACATATCTCTCTGAATTATTGTGAAATTATTTTTTTTCATATTATTTTAATAACTGTGTTCTTGATAATTACATTTGTATATACAAATGTACATGTAAGTTCAGAGCAGATACATAAAATTATGAAACAATTAACTTAATTATGAATGAACATCACCTTAGTAATAGCTTTAATTCTGTTGACAAACCCAAACGGTAGATGTTTCATCCAGGGAAATAGGTTAACTGGGTGAAAGGGACTTAGACCCTTCATAGCTGTAACATGGTCCTCCAGTAGTTGGGGCATGGTTTCATCATCCCATTCCTTAAAATTAAGTCCATAGCACACAGAGGACATAATATGGAGAGAGGCTAATTTTAGATCAAACTGTACATCCCGTGGTTCTTCTCCATGGCTGTTGAATCTGTAGACAAAATATATTTTTTCTAATCAATTTTAATATGATCATGACAGCAAACATTTTGCGGCCGTGTTATGATATTTGCATGTTGTTGTTGTCGTCTGTTTGTAGGTACAAAAAAAATATACAATGGTTACGGTATGATAAACTTAGTTCTAGTTGACGGATCCTTCTGAATTTTTACAAGGGTCTGTCATTTTCATGATCGTATGATAATTGGATTTACATCTACTTATGCAATCAGTTTTTTACCTATCTCCACTAAATATGTGAATTTGAATTCCGCTCGTGGCGAGGTACACTGGATACAATATTAATTATGTGATGAAGTTTGTGAATGACTTGCGACAGGTCGGTAGTTTTCTCTGGGTACTCGG
Organism: Gigantidas platifrons; assembly: GCA_002080005.1. Lineage (NCBI taxonomy): Eukaryota > Metazoa > Mollusca > Bivalvia > Mytilida > Modiolidae > Gigantidas > Gigantidas platifrons. Next base: position 86,345 of record MJUT01060772.1, read on the forward strand.
GTTTCCTCCACCAATAAAACTGACTGCCACGAAATAAAGTGAAATGTTGTTGAAAGTGGCATTAAACACCATGACCCTAACAGTAATAAATAATGTACATTATACCTTTTAAATAGATGAGTTAGTGTATCTGTGACTTTGTAAGATAGAGAATTCTGACAGATCTTGCCCAGAGCTTGCCTAATTATGCGAGTATGAAACATCCAGGTTTTGTCGTAAGGTCTTGAGCCAATTCCAGCCCCATCAGGTGTTATCAATGAAAAGTAAGGAATATCAGGTCTGTCTAAGGCATTAAGATTATTACAAATCTGAAACAAAGAAAATTGTGTGTACTTTTATAATATTTTACATGCTGATACATTGAAGTGCATTTTAAATAATATTTAAAAAGTCTTTGTTTGAATTATCATTATATTTTAGGGCCGTCATGGTCGTGACCTAATGATAGTTGGATTAGCAACTACCAGCGCAATTATCAGTGCCTATCACCACTAAAGTTGTGAGTTCGTATTGCTCTCATGGTGAGGTGTACTCCATACAACTTTATGTGATAAAGTTTGTCAGTGACTTGTGGCAGGTTGGTGGTTTTCTCCGCATACTCCAGTTTCCTCCACCAGTAAAAGTGACTGCCACGATAACTGAGATATTGTTGACCTCTTAAAAGGTGTTCAAATTATATAACAGTTTCTATGACGGAACAAGAAAATATGACCGTTAAATATAGGTGACTGCTTAATAGAGGTGACCACACTGTACTTACTTTTTCTACAAGTTTTGTATTATGTATGATAACTGAGCGCTTCCCTGATGTCCCAAATCGAAAGCTCATAATCTCTCCATATTGTTGTATCAGCTGCTGTAGTTTAACATGTGGTTTATAGGGGTCTAGTTTATATAGACCTCCTATCAGTGGTAACGACACTGGTCCTGGGGGTACTTTCTGTACATACAATAAGTAGACATCTTCCACGGTGTGATAGAAAAGCAGGCAAATTAGTATGACTACCAATATCTGTATAAATACAAAATGTAGGTAAAAATTGTTACTGTAATTAAGAAATAAATCATGGAAACCAGAATGATTCTGATATATCTAAGAGTACAAATATGGTAGTGTACTTTGATTGGAAGACGGTAATTTATATTTATGTTTGCAGACAATGTCGCACACAATTTATGCTGCCAAATTTGAGCAGATGATAATTCATTAGCATGTACATTTACGACGGGGAAAGTCCGTCACATGAACCGGCACATGTGCTAATGAGATTATACCCAATCGATAAATCGCTCGTTTGTTTACAAAGCGAAAGAAGGGCGTCATGTTAGAATTAAGTAATACATTTAGGTTGATTAAAAACATCTTTGTACTGTGATATATTTTGAAACAAAGAAAAATCACATGGGATCAAATTATCCGCTTTAGGAATGAATGAAAGAATAACATTAAGTTATACCTGTACAGTAATCTCCTGGTTATAAAATGACCCTCTCTTCTTTTAAAAGAAGTGGTCTTATAAGAGGGGTGGCCTCTCTTCAGGTGACCAATTTACTAGCATTATCTATCTCAGTGCATCTGAAATTGTGCTTGATTAGAGCTCGAGGGGTAGCTTTTAAATTGGTGAGAGGGGCCTTTTAAGAGGAGACAGTAGACTGCTGTATTACTATTATTGAGAGAACAATTTTGCTTGAAATATTTGTTGGTTGGTCTGATATTTTTCATTGTGTTTACAAAAAAGGTACATATGTACATTGTAAACATATAATTAATTGGATATAGGCAGTTGAACCAGGATCACATTTTATTTAATTTTTAAATCTGGCATTTATAAAATATACATTTGTTTGTGTTTGATTTATCCCCTTTGATTGTGTAGCTGTCATATTTTGCATGTTGTCCAAGAAGCAATAAAGCTATAAATTATTAATTGTTTAGTATATGTAAATTTACTGTCATAATAAAGTGAATAATGTATAAGTTTGGTTTGTTTTAATATATGTAATTGAGTTATGCGAGCAGAGACACATATTTTGACCTCTTAATGTTGTTTTTGTTTATTATTTTGTTGTTGATTATATACAAGATATATAAACATGTTGATGTTGGTAGAATTTTTGACTATCTTTGTTTAATATTTCTTTTCATAAAGCTATAATTCTTTTCAACTGATGTTGTTGATCAATTTATTTTCTTATTAAATTATATTAACCTGTCAGATTAACTCAAGACGGGTGGCTCAATGAGTTAGGTTGTTGGATCTAACAACTCATTCAAGCCTATCACCAATACGGCGTGGGTTCGCGCTCGGCTTTGTAAATTTGAAAAAAGGGTGCACTCGACTCGCAACCGCCAGTGATAAAGTTTACTAGTTGCTTGCCCATGGTCAGTGGTTCTCTCCGGGTACTCCGACTTCCTCCACCACTAAAACTGGTCGCGATGATATAACTGGATTATTGCTGAAAGTGGCGTTAAAACACTAAAAATCAATAAATCAAAATCAATACATACATCATTAAATATCACTTGACAGACAAGCACTTGCTCATTCAGATCCATCAGAAATAAAATATAGTAGTTCAAGAAATGTCTTGCTGAATCAAAATGAGCTCAAATTTAATTGCATGTACATTGTACATATTTTTCATGTTTTTCTGTGAAAGTTTTCATTCTGCCGATTTATACCGATTCTGCAAGTCAGGCTAATTTTAATAAAAGGTCACATTTAAATCTTCTCTGCTGAAACTGCAAAACCAAGTTTGGCTATGGGATGGTCCTTGGGCAGTTCCCTTTCAAAATTGTGTCTGACAAGCCTTGCCCTCCATTCAAGATGGCTGTCGTAAAAAATATATATTTCTTTAATTGTAAAGTGCTGGCTTATTATTAATAAAAATTAAGTCAAAGTTTAACTGCAGCTGTATGGCATTGAGTAGTTTAACATAATACATTTCTCTAATGTCACACAATTGTTCGAACAGTGGATTATTTTTAAGAATCTACAGTTGATTCTTTTGTTCTTGAATATATGAACTTTAACCTTTTACAATTTTAGGCTTAAAAACGTGTTTTACTTATTTCAGGACTTCCGTGTCTCGAACCACTGCCAGGCTTTTTAAAGTCTACTTTGACTTTCAAAACTTCCATCTTACCACTCGGCTAAGTTCACCACATTAATAAATTCTATAATTAGTATATTTAACTCTTGATAGTAAGCTTTGTTAAAAAAATATCAACAATTTGCTTAAAAA
>MJUT01060772.1:100175-168772 GCA_002080005.1 Gigantidas platifrons
TATTGGTGATAGGCTTGTATGAGTTGTTAGATCCAACAACCTAACTCATTGAGCCACCCTGGGCCCTCCTACCTAAAGAATTGCAATACATGTGGATATGTTTTATGTGATTGGCAGTTACCCTTCCGGAGAACCTAAGTTCACCCCCAGCTTTTAGTGTGGTTTGTGTTGTTTGATCATTAGTTTTCTGTGCAGTGTTTTTTCAGGTCGTTTTTGTCCTTTTTCTTTTGACCGTTGTTTTGTCTGTCCTTTGATCATAATCAAGTAGAAAAAAAAACGTACAAGTTTTATTTCAATCGACTCAATCATTTCTGAAGAAATATTAAAAAAAAAATTATAATTGGCAATGTTGATCTTGATGGATAACCAATTCTTATATATTTTGAGCATTCAGAGAGAAAATAACAAAATATAGTAGTTTAGTTATAATTAATGATAATAATTTATGCAGTAGATTACGGGACACTTGGGTGGTTACCGTTTTCACGGACAATCCCTCATTGCTATAGATAATGTAAATACATTTTCTTTTTTCTTTCTTTTTTTAGATATGACCATCGACCGACTAAATTAAAAATATCCCTTTTTAAAACTTGAACTCTTTAGCTCTAGATATAAACTAAATACGTGTCCTTTAAACAGTTAAGTTTGTATGATATCTAGATCTAGGTTTAACCTTGTATCACAATACAGACAGCTGTACCTAAAATTTAATTATTTTATTTTAATTATTTTTAAAACGTACATGCAAGACTAACGTGTACCTAAGAAATTCAACTATTATTTTTTCCTTCAAATTTTCAACATGTTATGGCAAGTTTTTTATATTTCATTTGCCATAATTAGATGGCATGTATTGAGATATAACATTGCCATGTCATTCTCTAGTCTAGCTACGTTGACCGATTTTCTTTGAACTTTACAAGATTATGAGGAATCTTGGTTCTGAGTCTATGTATACTTAGTGTGACAGTGTTTGCTTTTATCATTCTGAAGTTTTGGGACTTTGTCCAATGAATATAATATTCTGTAGTAAACATATGTCTCCCATTCATTAACCTCCACTTAAACGTAAACTGCAATATTATTAAGCTTCATCAGATTATTGATAGTGGTGGTCTGAAGGTCTTTTACTTTTAGACGATTTTAACTTTTGATAAAAACCAGAAGTCCTTTACTGGTTAATGGACTGAAATCTTCATGCAAAGGATTCTGGGTAACCTACATGAACCACTATCTTCTCTGCCATTGGCATCCATCATGGGAGATAACTCTCATGGCAGATAAGCCATGCTTTCTTTAATTTGTCTTTGTTTACAAACATCATTGGCAGCCATCATGGGAGATGTGCTTTCTTAATTTGTCTTTGTTTACAAACATCATTAGCAGACAACATAGTAGTCCAGTCAAATGCCATATATTTGTAGTCCCTCAGTAAATGGTATGAGCCTACTTTCAACATGTGGCAGAGATTATAACTTATTGTAGTGATATTGAACCAGTTATTATCTCTGTTCAGGAGTGTGAACCAAATTTATAAGAAAAGCTAATAATTTCAAATGGGTTGGTAGTTCTGAATGCAATGAATAAAAGAATCTTAAGGTATATTGTCTGCTCTCAAGCCAGGATATAGCTGAAATACTGCTAAAGTTGGTAATAAACACCAATCAATCAATCAATCAATATTATTTTGCTATCACAAATCAAACTACTGGATATGATGTCCAACAAGTTATGAATATGGTGTAATATATTATTTTTTAATAGATTTTGACCTGTTTCTTTAATAATGTTCATTATAATTCATATTTTATTTCAGGTATGCGTCCTGGTATGTCCCCAGGGATGCCTCCACCCCCTGGACCCCCTGGTATGCAAACACCAATGGACAGGAAAAGACTACCTGATCCCAGAACAGCTCATCATATGAAAGCGTAAGATTATTGTACTATTTTATTTATTAGAACATATACATTTATTTTATACATATATAAGAAATTAAGGTTTCGGGGAATGTGTAATTTTTTGTTATCTGCAGTTCACCTTCTGTATAACATTCTAGCAGTTACTGGGTCATTAGCATTGTTAATCAGGAACTCCTCTTACCACGATTCCTGGAAGTTATTTTTTTTCACATTTTTTGCATAAAGAAGAAAGTGACCTTTTGATACAGGTGACTGCTTAATAGAGGTGACCTCATGGGCAGGTTTTACCATATTTTCATTGCAGTGTTTTAGTTTGAAATACTAGTATTTGAAGAAAAAAAAGGTTCGTAGATATTATTTATCCCATTGAAAAATAAAAACTATGACTAGACAGTGTCCAGATACTTTGTTTATTTTTTTTATCTTGGTAAATACATACCATCTAGTGTAGACACATCATTTTATCTAGGTTAATATCTGGGGTAGTGACTTTCAATAGAATGAACTTTTAAGGTTAAAATCCTTTTTGTTGATCTGGATAATAGAATGTGGTTATTCCTAATTCAATAAAGACCTTATTGAAAACCAAACAGAGGTCAACGTTTTGATATATTATAGTGTGTACTATTATACATTTATTGCATGCTGGTGAAGGAAATATGAAAATTTATTCACCCAAGAGTATCATATTCCCTGAGGGCAATGCCCGAGGGGAATATGATGCTCGAGGGTGAATAAATTTTCATATTTCCTGAACCCACATGCTATAAATGTTTTATTATACCGAATGAAACCAAGAAAACACATACACATGTAAAATACTGCTGGCAAACATATTTTAAGTCCAGAACGTTATCTCAGACATTTTGTAACAGTTGCGTGCAAGTGATACGTTCCGAGTGCATCTGACGTTTTCGAGTCAAAGAATGATAACTCTGGCGGGAAAACCCGCGAGGCTTCCGAAGTGGTGGAATATGATATTTATTTCACGGAATGTGATTTTTGTCCTGTGTGATCACGTGTTCTGATTTTTACCCATTGCCCAATCAAATTAATCTATTTACGGTAATTAATATATGAGGTATAATAATATATTTTATACCAGTCATACATAGGGGCTATCATGGTTGTGATCGTATGGTAATTGGATTTATAACTACCTATGCAATCAGTGCCTATCACCACTAACATTGTGAATTCGAATTCCTCTCATGGCGAGGTATTTTTATGTGATCAAGTTTGTCAGTGACTTAATGCAGGTCTGTGTACTCCAGTTTCCTCCTCCAATAAAACTGACCGTCACAATATAACTGAAATATTGTTGAAAGTGGTGTTAAACACCATAACTCTAACATTTTCTGTAAAAGATTGACTCTTGTATAGAAGTCAAAAGTATCAATGAATTCACTTCATAGTGTCAGAGGTTTCAATTTATCAAGAGGAAATAGTGCTGAAGGCTACTGCAGTATAGTTCACCGCTTAATAGGCCATCCCTTCTGCAATGAAAGAAGAAGGGTGACCTCTATTGAGGGATATAATTTAGTTGTATTTTACTATCTCCGTGAATCTGAAATCTGGCCTGATGAGAGGTGTACATGTGGCCATTGGTGAGAGGGGGGGGGGGGAGTATTATAAGGCGGGGGAATAATGTATGAACGGATCAGATGTTACGTTTGTAAACACAAGTTAAATTAGCAAAGATTTCATTTATTCAAGGTTGGGTGTGTACAGGATTCAGTTTTATTCATTTAGACAAGTTCCTGTGTATATTATAGGAGGTACCTTTAGTGATCACAAGCTCTTGATTACATATGAAGATAAAAACATACCTACCATAAAATCAAGGCATAGACAACTCACTTTAACATGGACCCTACAGGAAAGTGAATAAAATAATTTTTCTCAGAAACTAGAAACTTGATCGTGCCCAAATTGTTCATGCATACATTAGGGTATGAGTTATACTTGGACCCTTCTGTGACTGTTAGATGTAGAACAGCAGTGAAAGCACTGTTCCTTTACTTTCATTTGTGTCTCTTCCAATTGAAAAGTTTGATCGTTTCTCATGTTCATTTACATTCATATCCTTTCTTACTAAGATACATAAACGATCATACCATCTTGAGCTGCTAACTAAATTAACTTTCTTTATTTTCATAAATCAATATATAATGTTTGTGTGATACATGTACGTTGTATAATAGATTACATGTTGATTTTTTTTTTTAGTTTGGTGAGCGATACAGGAGGCTCTTTCAAGAGTTGGGTATCTGTCAATTTAAAAAAATTAAGTACAAATGTACTTGTTATGGGCTTTCCTTCCTTTCGTTTTACCATGTATTGTAGACTATTGATCATTTATATTATGTAATATATTGCTATTTATAAGATATCAATTTAATAGCACAATGTCAAGGTCATAATAGTGTCAAATTAATAGGACAGTGTCAAGGTCATTATGGTGTTCCAATAACATTATTTTATCAATTGGTTTTATTAAGTTTTAAGTTTTGTACATAAATAGAATGCATTAGCCTATATATTGACATGTATGTATGTATTTTGTGAACAGCCATTGGAGTAGCCGATTCTAGATGGGTAGTACCCTATAATTATTGAAATATTATACTAAGTAATTAAATATATAATTTTATGGAAATCGAAATTATTTTACATACACTATGAAAAGAAAGTTTAAATCAGAGATACTGTCAACTCCACTAGGTGTGTCCTGGACTCATTACTTGTGTTTGGGACTCCTAGGCATGTCCTGGACTCATCACTTGTGTTTGGGACTCCTGGGCATGTCCTGGACTCAGCATTTGTGGTTGGGACTCATCTAGGTGTGTCCTGGACTCATCACTTGTGTTTGGGACTCCTAGGCATGTCCTGGACTCATCACTTGTGTTTGGGACTCCTGGGCATGTCCTGGACTCAGCACTTGTGGTTGGGACTCCTCTAGGTGTGTCCTGGACTCATCACTTGTGTTTGGGACTCCTAGGCATGTCCTGGACTCAGCACTTGTGGTTGGGACTCCTCTAGGTGTGTTTGGGACTCCTCTAGGTGTGTCCTGGACTCATCACTTGTGTTTGGGACTCCTCTAGGCATGTCCTGGACTCATCACTTGTGTTTGGGACTCATAGGCATGTCCTGGACTCATTACTTGTGTTTGGGACTCCTCTAGGTGTGTCCTGGACTCATCACTTGTGTTTGGGACTCCTCTAGGTGAGTCCTGAACTCATCATTTGTGTTTGGGACTCCTCTATGTGTGTCCTGGACTCATTACTTGTGTTTGGGACTCCTAGGCATGTTCTGGACTCATTACTTGTGTTTGGGACTCCTCTAGGTGTGTCCTGGACTCATCACTTGTGTTTGGGACTCCTAGGCATGTCCTGGACTCATCACTTGTGTTTGGGACTCCTAGGCATGTCCTGGACTCATCACTTGTGTTTGGGACTCCTCTAGGTGTGTCCTGGACTCATCACTTGTGTTTGGGACTCCTCTAGGCATGTCCTGGACTCATCATTTGTGTTTGGGACTCCTCTAGGTGTGTCCTGGACTCATTACTTGTGTTTGGGACTCCTCTAGGTGTGTCCTGGGGGCGGTCATACCCCACCTCTACCTGAATTGAACTTTTTAATGGCTGAGATCCCTACCCCTAAGCCATATACATTTATGATCAGGGTGACTAGGCAAATTAAATGCATTATAGCTGAGGCCTGGGGGGGTCATCCCCAACCCCCTACCTGAAGTGAACTTTTTAATGGTTGAGATCCCCACCCCTAAGCCATATATATTTATGATCAGGGTGAGTAGGCAAATTAAATGCCTTATAGCTCAGGCCCCAGGGTGATACCCCACCCCCTACCTGAAGTAAACTTTTTAATGGTTGAGATCCCCACCCCTAAACCATATATATTTATGATCATGGTGACTAGGCAAATTAAATGCCTTATAGCTCGGGTCCCGTGGGTCATACCCCACTCCCTACATGAAGTGAACTTTTTAATAGTTGAGATCCCCACCCCTAAGCCATATATATTTATGATCAGGGTGACTAGGCAAATTAAATACCTTATAGCTCAGGCCCCAGGGGTCATACCCCATCCCCTACCTGAGGTGAACTTTTTTAATGGTTGAGATCCCTTCCCCAAATCATATATATTTATGATCGGGGTGAATAGATAAATTAATTGTCCCAAGAGTTGAGGCCTGAGGTCACCCCCATCCCCTACCGGAAGTTTTATTTATAGCCGAGTATAAAACAAGACCAAATGATTTTGACTTGCAACTCGTTTTAGTTAGTAATGTCCGAAGGGACAAGTTAAAAAAAATGTTAATGTAGAGGCCTGTGGGATGCAGCTATGGAATGTTCTGTATTAAGTTTCTTCAGAGCAGAATGCAAGGTGAGCGACACAGGTTCAGCTCAGTGCTGAGCCTCTAGTTTTGGACAATTAATCTTTTTTACTTTGAACTGGACTTTTTGAAAACAAATTTTACTCGAACGTCCATTGGATGGCTATTTATTAAATGGGTGTTTAAGCTGTTTATTGTGTCTTTAGAATGTATGATGGCACCACCATAGGAACGCTCCTTCTAAGTCTGTAGTGTTCTGTCTTCTATATTCCATATTAGCCAAAAAAAATATATAAGATATTCTGATGTTACAGGAAACAAAAGAAGAAAAAAGTGGCAGACAAGATCTTACCTCAAAGGGTATGTATGTATATATATATATATATATATATAAGTAAGACTTTAGGAATGATATTAACCCTAGTAAGGTATTATCTGTTATAACATCAGCATGCACCACTTAACTATGTTGTCATGTGGATGGGAAAATTGTTGAAAATGGCATTAAACAGTCATCTTAATTTTCCATGCAAACTCCCTCCAAGTGCAGTTATTTTTTACCTACATGAAATATTTATAAGCTTATTCAATTGAAACCTCTGGTTTGTATGTATTTTGTGAGTAAAATATTATAGATGTAACACAGGGCACTTTTAATATTTTTTCTGATGTCAACAACTTTATTGTGATTCAGAATCACATTAGAAAATAAAGGTACTGGTAGCTCATACAAAGAACCAAAACATTAAAATTAATGTTAATGTAGGTCAAATAAGAACCAAACCATTAAATAACCAAAGGAAGTAAGTCATTTAGAAGCTTGACAAGGTCAAGTTCAAGTTCCTCAATAGTAAACATATCCTTGATCCAGATCACTCCATTTTCATATTTAATGGAAAGGTGTACTTTTTGCTGGGTGAAAGATATTTATAGAAATTAGTTTGTAAACATGAAATATGCTTTTAAATGCCCTTTACACTAAAAATGGAATTTGACTGACTTTAAATTTAGGGTACTTAATCTTACTAGAGTTTATAATTATACCCCCACTCCACCGGAGGGGAGATGTACTGTTTTACCTCTGTCTGTCCGTCCTTCCATCTGTATGTCTGTGTTACCTTCCGTCTGTCTGTCCATCCCAAGATATTTTTCTCAGCAACTACTGATGGCAGAAATCTGATATTTGGTACCAAGCTTCATATAGGTATGCCATATTGTGGGAAGCGTTTTTGGATCCATCAGATTCCTACTTCCTGTTTGCCGACTTAGTTGGTTTTTAATTGAACATATATGCGGGTGTATCATAAGTGAGCATTAGCTCACAGTTCATCTTGTTTATTTCTAAGTTTTCTAACATATTTTTAAGAAATGACAAAAAAATGGGTTTTGGTTTGGTTTATAGTGTTTAACGCCACTTTGAACAATATTTCAGCTATATTGTGGCGATCAGTTTTATTGGTGAATGAAAAGATTTATTTAGAATGTGAGAAATACTCCAAGAATGAAGGGGCCAGAGTGACTCAATGAGTTAGGTCGTTGGATCTAACAACTCATACAAGCCTATCACCAATATGACGTGGGTTTGCGCCCAGCTTTGTAAATTACAAAAAAGGGTGCACTCGACTCGCAGCTGCAAGTGATAAAGTTTACCAGTCGCTTGCCTAGGGTCGGTGGTTCTCTCCGGTTACTCCGACTTCCTACACCACTAAAACTGGTCGCTGAAATATTGCTGAAAGTGGCATTAAACACCAAAATTCAAATTCAAATTCATTCCAAAAATGAAAATTGATGAAAACTTAGTTATAAGTAGATTTACTATCTATCATAAGATAGCTCAAACTTCGGCACATATACTTTTAGAAAAAAATACAAATGTTTACTTTATAACTTTCCCAATAACACTGTTGCAATTTACATAAAGTTTCACAGGGTTAGCACTACTTTTAACAATATTTTAGTTATATCATTGCTGTCAGTTTTGTTGGTGAAGGAAACTTGAGTACCCAGAGAAAACCACCGACCTTTCGCAAGTCACTGACAAACTGTCTCACATAATGTTGTATCGTTTGGGTGGGATTCACAAAATATATATATATATTGGAAATTAAACTGAAATGAATTTTGGGGCCTGGGTGGCTCAATGAGTTAGGTCGTTGGATCTAACAACTCATACAAGCCTATCACCAATACTGCGTGGGTTCGCACCCGGCTTTGTAAATTACAAAAAAGGGTGCACTTTACTCTCAGCCGCAAGTGATAAAGTTTACCAGTTGCTTGCACATGGTCGGTGGTTCTCTCTGGGTACTCCGGCTTCCTCCACCGCTAAACTGGTTGCCATGATATAGCTGACATATTGTTGAAATTGGAGTTAAAATCAAAATCATCAAAATCAAAATGAATTTTATAAGCTTTTGAAGGAAGAAATTTGTACATTTGATCAAACTTACATAAATTTCTGTATTACATTTTCTCTGTGACCAAGTTTAAAATACAAAATTGAAATTCGATCAATTTGTCGATCAGTTTGTTGGATGTTTATATTTTAAATATAAGTCAAGTTCAATAACATTATATTTTAAATGTCACCTTAACCTGTGATTATCTTGAATGTTTAAATTAAACCTTAAAATTGTGTTGAATGCATTGCAATGATGGAAAATTTAATGTGCATTTTTATCTTCACAATGGAAGGTTGGTTCAGAGTGGTTTTTTTTACCTGGTCAGATACTAGAAAGAACTAAGTGTTTTAATGTCATGAAGCAAATGATTGTTCCATTGTCAATAATCTTCTATACCCCACACCCCCACACCCTCATATTAAAAAATAATATTTTATTATTTTCCCACAATGTTTGAAGTGCACAATGCATCCCCATTATTTAAAAAAAAAAATCCTTCTCAATCGTAATTTTGATATACAAAAATGTATTTAATAAAAAGAAAGAATTTTATGGTACAGATTATAGTCATTATTTCAGTTTTATGTGAGGTTGGTGTATATGATACTAGCAATGAAAAAATTATACACTGATTACTTTGGGATGTGTATGGATTCTGGAAATTTGTATTTTATTTCTTGTATTATTGCTTAGGTCAGAGATCTTGTACCAGAATCACAAGCCTACATGGATTTATTGGCCTTCGAGAGAAAACTAGACGCTACAATCATGAGAAAGAAACTTGATATACAGGAAGCTCTCAAAAGACCTATGAAAGTAAGATTTTTAAGCCATAAAACAAAAGTCTGATTGAACCATTTTGTCACACAATAATAGATTTCTGTAAAAAATTATGCACATTGTCGTCACGTGCGCACAATTATAAATTTCAGCAAACAATCTCCAGAAGATTTTCATATTTTCATTTTCTGACTTGAAACCATTGATGAGTATGAATTGAAACTACATGTTTCGAATGCTCCTTGTATCAATCAGGAATCCAAGATGAGGCCATCACATGACAAAGTCACATACTAGTAGTCCAATATAAAAAAAAATTCAAAAAAACTACCAAACTTAATTGACCCCAAACTGTTCATGCAAAAAAATACAAGAATGATCATTTGGGTTCATTTCTCGCATGTGTTGGCAAGTTTAAAATGTCTCTGCTAATGAGTTACAACTTTATATGAAGAGCATCACGGCACACAAACACAAAACAATGTAATCTGTCTGGCAAAAAATGTGTTGTTAGATTATTCTATGGTATAATGGCCAAATAAAAGATGTGTAAAATGTACTTCTGATCTACAAAGATACTTCATCTTATACTTCCAACCCTAAAGGTTTTAATGGCGGAGGGACTGTCGTGGTGGGTATCGCATGGTAGTTGGATTTACATCTACATTGTACCTGTTCAATCAGTGCCTATCACCACTAAAGTCGTGAGTTAGAACCCTGTTCATGGCGCGGTGTACTTGATACAGCATTATGTGAGTTTGTGAGAGACTTGCGACAGGTCAATGGTTTTCTCTGGGTCCTCTGGTTTCCTCCACCAATAAAACTGACCACCACGATATCGCTGAAATATTGTTTAAAGTGGTGTTAAACGCCATAAACCAACCATTTTGTGGCAGATTAAATGTTGAATTAGTTATTGCAACTATTCTGTTGAAGATAATTATGTGAATCTAAACAAATTTCTTCTAATTTTCCATTTTGTATGAAAATCTGGTAGCAGACATGTCAGTTATGGTCCTTGCAACTGAAATATGTGAAAAAAAAAGTGACTAGTGCTTTTGTTAAGTGTGTTAGGTATACAATAGAATGCATTATCAGAAATATTCAATATTTTTTTTAAACCTCTGGAGGGAGCCATTGTGGTCATGATCGTATGGAGGTTGGATTTCCAACTACCTGTGAAATCAGTGCCTATCTGTATCACCACTAATGAGAGTTCGAACCCGCTTAGGCGAGGTACATACTCGATGCTACATTATGTGATAAAGTTTGCCAGTTACTTCCTCCACCAATAAAACTGACCACCACGAGATGACTGAAATATTGTTGAAAGTGGCATTAAACATGATAAACCAACCAATCTACCGGTATGGATGTAATTGATTTGTATTATTAAAATATCTTAGTAATAATGATGTGTTTCTATAATTTCAGCAAAAGAGAAAGTTAAGAATTTTTATTTCCAATACTTTCTTTCCTGCCAAAGCAGAAGGGGAGGTAAGTCAGTTAGCTGTATTTTTTAGCTTACCTGGACCAAAAGTCCATTTGAAGTATTGTCATTACTGTGCATCTGCAATCATCAACTACATCTGTTACCTTGTTTGGGCCCGGGTGGCTCAGTGAGTTAGGTAGTTGGATTACCTAACAACTCATACAAGCCTATCACCAATATGGCGTGGGTTCGCGCCCGGCTTTGTAAATTACAAAAAAGGGTGCACTCGACTCGCAGCCACAAGTGAAAAAGTTTACCAGTTGCTTGCCCATGGTCGGTGGCTCTCTCTGGGTACTGCGCCTTCTTCCACCACTAAAACTGGTCGCCATGATATAGCTGAAATATTGCTGAAAGTGGCGTTAAACACCAAAATTCAAATTCAAATTCAAATTATGTTACCTTGTCTCATTTTACTCTTTTTCTCAAAGTATTTTGGAGTGACTTTATATCCAAACTCGACAGAAATATTACTCGGTTGGTCATCAAATTTATTTGTGATATTCTTTGCATTTGAAAATTCATAATGACTGCCAAACCACTAGAGCCTTGTGCTAATCTCACATCTAAATATAGATATATTCAGAATTTCATTGGTGATTTCAAGTATCAACAAGTTGCTATGATGTATGAAGCAAATTTTCTATATTTTGAAAACAAAACATAGGCTACAGGAAAATGTGTCAGTGGAGCGAGATGTCTGGTTGTTGTGTCTGTGAGCTAGCAATATAAAAATGCAACTAATTATGTTGGTCCAGTACTAAATCTGGCAATGATATAGCTTAAAAATTGTTCACTTGCCATTAAACAGTAATCACTCAATAATTGTAATTGTTTACATTTTAGGATGGAGAAGAATCTGTTTCATCCTGGGAGCTACGAGTGGAGGGACGACTTTTAGAAGATGTAAATATAATATTTTTATAGTTTCTAGATAGTATGAGCGACGAATACAATAAATGCTTAAACTAAACATTTACCAGTTCTAAAAAATAAAACAAAAATTGTATGATGTAAATTGTTGATATTGTCTCATATTTCTATGTTGCCTATATATGAATTACCTATAAATGACAAGGACCATCGTGGTTGTGATTGTATGGTAGTTGGATTTACAGCTACCTGTGCAATCAGTGCCTATCACCACTAAAGTGGTGAGTTCGAACCCTGCTCATGGTGAGGTGTAATCAATACAACATTATGTGAAAAAGTTTGTCAGTGTCTTGCGACAGTTCTGTGGTTTTCCCCATGTACTCAGGTAAAAGATTTGATTTGTGGTGTTTAATGCAACTTTCAGCAATATTTCGGCCATATCATGGCGACCAGTTTTAGTGGTGGAAAAAGCTGGAGAGTACCACCGACAATGGACAGGCAACTGGTAAACTTTATCACTTGCGTTCGCGAGTCGAGTGCACCCTTTTTTGTAATTTACAAAGCCGGGCACGAACCCACACCGTATTGGTGATAGGCTTGTATGAGTTGTTAGGGAACTCAGGTAAAAGATAAAATTTGTATTTGCTGATTCTCTACTAGACATTAAGGTTGGCTTAGAATCAAGGTAATGTGTCGCAGTGTAGCGACATGTCAACTTGTGGATTATTGTCATAGGTGGGCTAACACTATAGCAAATCTTAACTAAGTGTGTTGGTCTAGTACATCATCATCGTCAGCACCTCATTGAGATTTAACTATTTCTCATCAAGATAAAGCTGTAAAATTGCTCACTCACTCACTCACTCACTATAAAAAAGGGTGCACTCGACTCGCAGCCGCAAGTGATAAAATTTACCAGTTTCTTGCCCACGGTCGGCAGTTCTCTCCGGGTACTCCGGCTTCTACCACCACTAAAACTGGTCGCCATGCTATAGCTGAAATATTGCTGAAAGTAGCGTTAAACACAATAAATCAAATCAAATCAAAAATAAAAAACCTAAAAGCACAGAGTTTGATATCTGAATACAACAACCGATTTTCATACAAGATATGAAAGTTGCTTGCATATCAATATAATATGATCTTCCTTAAATAAACATTGTATGTTTTCTATATTCCAGGCTGCTAGTGCAAAGTTAAATGATACATCTAAATTGAAAAGAAAATTCTCATCATTTTTCAAGAGTTTAGTCATAGAATTAGACAAAGAATTGTATGGACCAGATAATCACCTAGTAGAGGTATTTATCTTAATGTAGATCTCAGCAAAATGATTTCAATTGTTGAAATTGGAAACAAATGACATACAGTCCTACTAGGATGATGTATATAGGAATCCTCATATCCTTCCATCAAATTACTATTCTTTTTAAATTGTGGGTTCCAACCCTGGTTGGGTAAAGCCAAAGACCAAAAAATCAATATTTACTGCTTCTGCGCTTTGCACGCAGTATTAAGGTGTAGGAGCAAAGACTGTTTGGCTCGGAATGGAGATAATGTGTCTGAGTGGAGTGACATGTTTACCCACAGATTGTCTATGTTTAAGTGAGCTACCACTATGCTATTGGTCTAGTATAAAGCAGACATTTTCATCATCTCATCGAAGTGTGACTTATTCTCGCTGAAAAATTGCTCACTTGACATTAAAAAACAATTAATCACTCACACACTCTTTTCTTCTTTCATATTCAAGTAAATCTATAGAAGCTATTTAAAATAAATTTTGTAAGCCAACGTATCATGATTGTCTTTTACTGTTGCATTTTCTGAATCCATTCATCAGGTTTTTAAAGAAGAAATCTGCCATTGCAATCAATGCCTCTCACCACTCAAGTTGTGAGTTTGAATCCTGCTCATGGTGAGGTGTACTTGATACAACATTATGTGATTTAAGCTTGTCAGTGACTTGCGGCAGGTCAGTGGTTTTCTCTGGGTACTCTGGTTTCTTCCACAAATAAAACTGACTGCCACGATAAAACTAAAATATTGTTGAAAGTGGTGTTAAGCACCGTTATCCTAACACCTAAACGAAAAATCCTACTGTTATTGTTTTTGAGTAATATATACTAAATATTTCAAATTTGGAGTGAACTGACGCCAGCTTTAAATGCCAAAAATGTTGAATTTAGAGAATTATGTTTAAAACATATTAGAAACTGACTTTACATGATTTCAATAAAAACAAGTGTAGTTTCTTGGTTAATTCACTAGAAAGTATAATTAGTTCTGTTGATAGTCATAGCCTGCATAACATTTCCATTGGGGTTCCCAAGGGGGATTAAATGAAGGCTCGGATGGAGGGAGGTTGTGGTCTAATAGATACATCTCTTGGGCTGTATGTTACACGACAGAGAAGCCAGGTCCTATCTCTATACACCAGAATTAATACTGAGGGGGATTAAATGATGGCTCGGATGGAGGGAGGTTGTGGTCTAATAGATACATCTTTAGGGCTGTATATTACACGACAGAGAAGCCAGGTCCTATCTCTATACACCAGAATTAACACTGAGGGGGATTAAATGATGGCTTGGACGGAGGTTGTGGTGTAATTGCTATATCTCTATGGTTGTATCCTACAAGACAGAGAAGCCAGGTCCTATATCTATACCCCAGAATTAACACTAAGGGGGATTAAATGATGGCTCGGATGGAGGGAGGTTGTGGTCTAATAGATACATCTCGAGGGCTGTATATTACACGACAGAAGCCAGGTCCTATCTCTATACACCAGAATTAACACTTGTCTATTTTTGTATTTTTTGTTGATGTTTACAGTGGCATCGTACACCGAGCACACAGGAAACAGATGGATTCCAAGTAAAACGTCCTGGTGACCAGAATGTCAAATGTACAGTCCTTTTGATGCTTGATTATCAGGTATATATTTGTTCTGCATTTGAAATGTTTTTGATATGTGTAGATTAAATTGATTATTGTCTCTTGGCATGTAATTTAGACATAATAGATGTTAAATTAAGTATTTTCAGCAGAACTTTTTCACTGGAGGTACATGATGTAGTTGAAATATTGCTGAAAGTGGCGTTAAACACCAAAAATCAATCAATCACTGTGGGTACAGATTCAAAACAACATTTTACGAAAAAGAAAATTGTGTTGATTACTTTTTAAATTTTCTTCATATTTTATATCGAAGAAGAACAGACAACACAATGGCCAAAAGAAAAAGTACAAAAGGACAAACAATGATCTACAACACATACATATAAAACTAAAGATCGAGTAACACGGACCCCACTAAAAAAATTTTTTAATGTGTTTTAATGCACATGAGGACAGAAAACATTATTTACTTCTACATCAGAATGTTCTACTGTGTTAAAATGTCATCAATCTATCACTTCCATATGCTATTTGTATTTCAATAAAGCCAACTCAGTGGAAAACTGTATCAAAAAAGTACCACACACCATTTGTGATGTTTTGTGTACAAATCTTCATTTAATTAACTTGGTTCCATAGATTTTTGAGTACAGTCAAACCTGCCCATGTGGTCACCTCTATTAAACAGTCACCTGTATTACAAGGTCACCTTTTTCTTCTCCTGTCATAGAAAAGTTCATGTAAATTCAACCTCTTTTAAGAGGACACCTGTTTTAAAAGACCACTTTTTCTTTGTCTCAAAGGTGACCTCTGAATGCAGGTTTGACTGTATTTTAAGGTGGTACCTAACACTACAGGGAGATAACTCTTTAAAATCAGTTGAACGTTTTGATCATATGATGTTTGTATGCAGATTTCAAGCATCTCGATGATCAAAACCATAGAGAGGAAAGCTGCTATGTGGCTAGTGAATTTATAGATCTGAGTCTGTTGGTTGGAATTTGTTAAAATTTTGATATTTATTACAGTGGATATATTCAAACACACTGCCAAAAAAATAAGAAAATTAAACGAGCAGATCAAATTTTACCTGAAGTGTATGGTACCACCTTAAATTGGCTGATATGTTGTATATGAGGTGTAAAGCAGTCCGTTTTAAAATGATAAATATGCTGTATACTTATAGTCATATATATTATGTATATTATTTGTAGCCTCCTCAGTTTAAATTAGACCAACGACTGGCTCGTTTATTGGGTGTACACACACAAACAAGACCAGTTATCATTAGTGCACTGTGGCAGTACATCAAAACTCACAAATTACAGGACCCACATGAGAGAGAATACATTAACTGTGACAAATACCTAGAGCAAGTGAGTTGTAAATATAATTAGAATATTGAGTTGAAGTCCATGGGACATTCTATATTAGTTTGAATTAGGAGAGTATTTGAGTTATTAGGACTAACAATTACGATGAACACACCATATTCGTACTTTATTCAAGAAAATGACTTGTCCACATTCGAGATAACAAACAAGGTTAGACAATTCAAAATATGTTAATGTTTAAATAGTGTTTCACTTCTTCTCTAGTTAAAAGTGTGCTTGATAAGACTGAAAACATGTCACTTGTCATTTATGTGAAAATTATGCAGTGATAAAAGCTTGGAGAATTATGTATGAGTAATCATCGGCCGTTAACTAAATTCTCAGCTTTTGTGGTAGACTGGAAATGCATCTTGGCTGCGACCACATGACAAAAAAAGGCCCTATGAGAAAAATATTTTAAATTTTAAATCTATTTGACGCTAAACATGAATGAATATGTTTCTTTGATGGTTCTTTACCAAATGAATGATGTTAAATATTTGACTGATTAGAAACAGTATATGGAAAATCATTGGATGGACCTTTCCAAAGTTTTCATTTTTTGTGACCGCATTGGTAGCGTAATGGTTAGCGTGCTCGCCTCGAGTGCGGTAGATCATGGGTTCGAACCCCGGCCAGGTCAAACCAAAGACTACAAAATTTGTATTTGTTGCTTCTCCACTAAGCACGTTGCATTAAGGAGAAAGAGCTCAGACTGGTCGGCTCGTAATCAGGATAATGTGTCAGAGTGGAGCGACATGTCTTCTCACAGACTGTTGTTTCAGTGAGGTAGCACTATAAAAACCAACTCAGCGTGTTGGTATAGAACAAAGCAGACCTCATCATCATCTCATTGGAAATTAACTTGTTCTCGCCTTGATATAGCTGAAAAATTGCTGAATTGGCGTTAAACGACAATCACTCACTCAGTTGTTGTGTTGTTCTGAAATTCAAGTTTGTATATACATGACATTGTTTAACTGGAAATATGAATGAAAATTGTTTTTCTCCAAAACTATAAGTACAATTATACTTTAACATAAGCAGTGCACAAATAAACAAGTGAGCGATACATGCACAGGTGAACCTCTAGTTCTGTCAGCAATTGGTATATACTTACAAATGATCATGGAGTTAAGGAATGTCTATTTAATTGTCCAATGTGTGATTTTCAAGTGTTTATTTGCAGATCTTTGATTGTAAAAGAATGAAGTTTGCAGAGATACCAGGGAAATTACACAGTTTGTTGATGCCTCCAGATCCTATTGTTATCAATCATGTTATTACGTAAGTTTATTTTGATAGAAACAAATTTACTGTATTACTGAGTTATGTATCAATCATATTTCTTAAGTTTCTTCAAATCATCTGAGTCATTGTGGTCATGATCGTATGGTAGTCAGATTTACAAGTATCTATGCAATCTGTGCCTATTGCCATGTCGTAAGTTCGGATCATGGTGAGGTGTACTCGATACAGCATTATGTGATAAAGTTTGTCAGTGGTTTTCTCCAGGTACCCCGGTTTCCTGACCGCCGCGATATAACTGATTGTTGAAAGTGGTGTTAAAAACCATTACCATAAGCCTTTAAATCAAAACAGAATCAACCTACTGTTGTGTATGAAAATTAAATTGTTTACAGATGAATATCTTATGGTCTAGAGGATTGAAGTCCTGTGTACATATAGATGTTCCTTCAGTTGCCCGTGGGTTACGATATTTCTCCACTCAAGAGAGTTAAATTTAAAATTTTAACCACAAGCCATTAGGCGAGTGGTTAAAATTTTAAATTTAACTCTCGAGAGTGGAGAAATATCATAACCCACATGGGAAAATGAACGAGAATTTGTTTTTCCCATTATTTAACAGGAACTTTATTTCAAAAGGTGAAATTAATGCATTTGAAATATAATGCGGGGAAAGGCACGAGACATTTTAATCCTCTAGAGGATTACAGATTTTTCCACCACTGGTTCAGCGGGGTTAAAGCGCCATTATAATGGGAGAAAATTGTTTTCCAACTTTAACCGAAATTTAAAGAAAATAAAAACAACTTTGACCTACATAATGGTAGAATCTAATTACTGGTATGATTGTTGAATTCTCACTCTCTTGATGTATAAGAAGCCGTCATGGTCATGATCGTTTGGTAGTTAGATTTATAACTACCCATGCAATCAGTGCCTATCACCACTAAAGTTATGAGTTTGAATCCCGCCCAGGTGAGGTGTACTCGATACAACATTATGTGATAAATGTTGTACTCTGGTATCCTCCATCAATAAAACTGACTGCCTTGATACATGTATAACTGAAATATTGTTGAAAGTGGCATTGAATATTATAACCCTCAACCCTCTTGATGTGTAAACAGACTGTATAAGAAAGCTAGATAATATTAACATTAATAATTGTCCCCCGACGCTTCGTCGAAGGGGACTATAGAAATGGGTGTTGTCCGTCCGTCTGTCCGTGTGCTTTTTGGTTTCCAGATGATAACTTGTGAATGAAAAGTCAGATTGAAGCTAGGTTTGGTATGTAAGTGTATCTTATGAATATCTAGGTCAAGTTCGATAATGACAATTTTTCGACTATTTTTACTAGAGTTGTGCCCCTTTTTATACCTCAAAATTGCTAAATATTTGGTTTCCAGATGATAACTTGGGAACAAATAGTCAGATTGAAACTAGGTTTGGTATGTAAGTGTATCTCATGAATATCTAGGTCAAGTTCGATAGCGATCATTTTTCGACAAATCTTACCAGAGTTACATCCCTTTTTATACTTCGTCCGTGTGTCCCGAATTGGTTTCCAGATGATAACTTGTGAATGAAAAGTCAGATTGAAGCTAGGTGTGGCATGTAAGTGTATCTTATGAATATCTAGGTCAAGTTCGATATTGCCAATTTTTCGACGATTTTTACTAGAGTTGTGCGCCTTTTTATACCTCAAAATTGCTAAATATTTGGTTTCCAGATGATAACTTGGGAACAAATAGTCAGATTGAAACTAGGTTTGGTATGTAAGTGTATCTCATGAATATCTAGGTCAAGTTTGATAGCGATCATTTTTCGACAAATCTTACCAGAGTTACATCCCTTTTTATTCTTCAAAATTGCTAATTTTTTGGTTTCCAAATTATAACTTGTGAACAAAAAGTCAAATTGAAACTAGGTTTGGTATGTAAGTGTAACTCGTGAATATCTAGGTCAAGTTCGATAATGATGATTTTTCAACAAATCTAACCAGAGTTACTCCCCTTTTTTATTACTTCAAAATGGTCCTTGGGTGGTCCCCTTTCAGAATTATTTAAGTCAGGTGAGTGATACAAGCTCACCTGAACCTCTAGTTTACAGTAGTTTCAAAATTTAATCTTACGATATAACCTTGGCGTCGGGGGACCAGTAGCCAACGACCTTTTATTTGTTTTTACAGAGTTGAAGGTCCAGATGCCAGAAAAACAGCATGCTATGACATAGATGTTGAAGTGGTAGGTCGTTTTATTTTCTACCATTATTGTACATGTATGACATGTGGAATACCTACGTGAGATAAATGCATCTCACATCACAAGACAATTCTTGGCATCACAATACGATAAAACATTGAAAAAATAAATAATTTCCAGTGAGTATTTAAAAACGATTAACTTCAAACTATATACTAATGTTTTAATGCTTTCAAGTTGCTTATTTACAGTCTTGTATCTATTATTTTTAACTAAAATGCATATGATAATTTTGAATATTGTATTTGCTTTTCATTAGACCACAAAGTTTAGAAGTAATACTAGTTTTTTCAATGGTTGCCATTTTCGAGTTGGACATAAATTTCTGATAATTTGCCGAATAATGTGAGTAAAATAACCAGTGATGGTCAACAGTGTGAGATGAGACAATTTCACCTTTTGGTTCCTATTTTCTTTTTTTATCAGAACCTCAAAAACCAATACCAGGCATTGGTCCACATTTTTAACCAATGATTGTCATACCAAATACATGCTTCCTATATGGGCATGTACACAGTATGTACATTAACCTGTCTACCCATTTGCCAATCCAGTCATCAACAGGAGATTCCGGAACATTCACTAAAAAAATAATAAAATGGGTACATGTTCTACCTATGCTGACATACAGGACTTCCGACATCGTATGTTGTCTTTTCAATGTTCAATGAGGTTAGATGAGAGGTTATTATTCTTTTGTTGAATTTGGTGGAACTGTTGACCGTCACTGTTTTAATAAGCTTTCTTTGCACCTTTAGGTAGCTTTACTAATCTTCATTTTAATTTCAGGATGATTCACTGAAGCAACAGATGAACTCATTCTTACTGACAACACAAAGTCAACAGGAAATTAGTAACCTTGACAACAAGGTAGGTAACTCATTCTTACTGACGACGCAAAGTCAACAGGAAATTAGTAACCTTGACAACAAGGTAGGTAACTCATTCTTACTGACGACACAAAATCAATAGGAAATTAGTAACCTTAACAACAAGATGGGTACCTCATTCTTACTAGCCTATCACCAATATGGCATGGGTTCGTGCCAGGCTTTGTAAATTACAAAAAAGGGTGCACTCGACTCGCAGCCGCAAGTGATAAAGTTTACCAGTTGCTTGCCCATGGTCGATTGTTCCCTCCAGGTACTCCAGCTTCTTCCACCACTAAAACTGGTCGCCATGATATAGCTATAAGTGGCATTAAACACCAAAAATCAATTAGTAACCTTGACAAAAAGGTAGGTAACACATTCTTAATGATGACATGGACGTGATCGTATGGTAGTTGGATTTTCAATTACCCATGCAATCAGTGCCTATCACTGTTTAAGTTGTTTGTTCGAATCCCGCTCATGGCAAGGTGTACTGGATACAACATTATGTGATAGTTTGTCTGTGAATTACGGCAGGTCAGTGGTTTTCGCCAGGTACTCTGGTTTCCCCCACCAGTTAAACTGACCGCCACGATATAACTGAAATATTGTTGAAAGTGGTGTTAAGCACCATAGCCCTAATACTCTAATACTGTCAGATTGAATGTACAGATATAATAATTGGTTGTATATAGGACCATATCAGTTTCTTTTTTTTATTAATGATTTGTATTTTTATATTTAGATACATGAAACAGTAGAGACCATCAACCAATTAAAGACTAACAGAGAATTCTTCCTCAGTTTTGCCAAAGATCCTCAAGAATTCATAAACAACTGGCTGATATCACAAACAAGAGATCTCAAGGTAGACAACTCTCATATACATGTCTTTTGTCTATTTATTTATTTTTTATTTTTTAGTAAATAAGATGATTTTAAACTGTTTATTGTTAACAAACTCAATAGTTTTAAATGTAAATGAAGAAATGGAATATTACGATTATTTGAAAATATTTTGTTAATCATTAACGATCTCCGTCAGTTTTAATGTAAATTTTAAAAAATTGAAAATTATGATGAATTAAAAGTCCTGAGTAATTATTAACGATCTCGATTAGATTAAATGTGAATAAAGAAATGGCAAATTAAGATGAATTAAAAATCCTGTGTTTATCTTTAACTTCCTTCATCAGCTTGATTGTAAATAAAGAAATGCAAAATTATAATGAACGAATCTCCATTAGTTTGAATGTATGCAAAGCATAGATATATAAAACTTGGAACTGTTGCTGTAAATGTTGTATAAAATTCATTTATTTCAAATTATACATTGTTGTTAAGAAAGAAATGTTCTGTTTCTTCAAGTATCTTAAAAGCTTGCTTACATATTAATAACATTTTTAAAAAGTCATGAGAACAATTTTGTTTGTGAACGAGTGTACCTAATTTTCCTATCACAACATTGGTCAAACTCTTAAGCTCGTTTATAAAAAGAACTTCAAAAACATCAGCCTGTATTGTATCATTGGCCTCAAACAGTGACATGTAATTGATATTAGAGGCCACATTTACAATAGCATTGCTCAGGGTATTAATTGTACAATATTTAGTATTGCCTGTCTGTAAGCTATATATACGTGACCACTTTGGTCAACTAAATTACTATCCCTGATATTTAATTACAGACAATGACAGATGTAGCTGGTAATCCTGAAGAAGAACGAAGGGCAGATTATTTCTATCAACCATGGTGTCAGGAGGCTGTCTGTAGATACTTTTATGGAAAGGTAAAAAAAAAAAACATACTGTGGTTTCATTAGATTGAGTGATTGTTGTTTAACACCAACTCAGCAATTTTCAGCTATATTATGGCGAGAAACAGTTAATTTTCAATGAGATGATGATGAAATCCACTTTGTACTAGACCAACATGCTTAGTTGGATTTTTAAAGTGCTAGCTCACTGAAACAACAGTTTGCGGATAGACATGTCACGATTCCGAGCCAGCCAGTCTTTTTTAGTCTTTAGTTTCACCCGATCGGGGCATGAACCTAGTTGGTATGAATTTTCGTTGATAAAAAGACAGAGATGTTGGTTGATATTTGAATTCATGTTTTGATACTTACTCATAACATCTCTTGTTGCCTTTCGTGATTTTACGATACAACAAAAATTGGTATTCAACGAATAAACTTGAATTCACAGTAATTCATTGATTGAAATCAAATGGGAGATAACTCTTTCTTCACCTTTAAAGATAGATTTATTGTGAATTTATGTAGAATTTATTGTGGTAGAGATGCAATCAGTGCCTATCACCACTAACGCGAGTTCAAATCCCGTTCATGGCGAGGTGTACTCGACACAGCATTATGTGATAAAGTTTGTCAGTGCCTTGCAGCAGCCCGGTGGTTTCCTCCACCAATAAAACTGACCACTATGATATAGCTGAAATATTGTTGAAAGTGGCATTAAACACCAAAAAATTAACCCTAGCTGTCATTGATGCAGTCAAGTTTAATGGCAGATTATATACAAATATTGAGTTGCCTTCACTTTCATCATATTCATATACAATTTTATTAATATCCTCAGGTTCAACAAAGAAGAATGGAAATAGAACAGGCTCTAGGAATTCGCAACCAGTGATTAAGATTTCATGATGGAGGATTTTGTGAACAAGCCCTTAAGATGATTTGAAGACAGAATTTTCAATGTTTATTATGTAGAGACATGTTTGTGGTGAAAATCGTGTTGAAATTGAAATAAGACAGATGATTGTTATGCAAATTGTTTGCAGAATTTGAATTATTGACGGGGGTAAAAATGTATGTCAGATTTTTTTTTTGCCACAAATTTAAATTTAAGAATATTGATGTTCCCTGAAGATCTGACTTTTATAAATTTTGAAAAAAAGGTGCTTTGACATAGACCTGCAATATACATACTTACACTGTAAATATCATTATATTTTTGTAGCATACTTCAGTTAGATGACAACAAAACAACAACAAAAATTTTGTAAATAATAGTCTTCATCTCTTGTCATAGATATTGTTTTTATATTGTAATAAATTGATGTTACTAGTTTTGCATTGATATTTTATTTTTACTCCTTGAAATAATCTTTGTTTCGGTGAGTGAGTTGTTGTGTAACCCCAAGTGAGAAATTTTTTCAGCTATTTCATGGGCAAGAACAAGTTACATTTAATGGGATGATGATGATATCCACTTTGTACTAACCCAACACTCTTAGTTTAATTGTTATAGTGCTAGCTCACTGGAACAACAGTCCACAGGTAAAAATATGAGTTCACTCAGAAACATTATTCTGATTTCTAACCTTAACTCTTTAATGCTGCATGCTTAGTGGGGAAGCAGCAAATACTAATTCTATAGTCTTTGGTTAGACCCAACCTGGGGCTAGAACACATGGTTTACCACACCATTTTTGTTTCAGCTTCCTCATGTTTTTACATATTTTTTTTTCTTACAACTTGCATTATTTTGTTTTTCTGTTCAAATTCAAAGCATTTATAAACAAATTTATGATCGATCAATTATTGCTTAAGATCCAGTTAGCAGTATTTCAGTTACATTCAAAACGATATGAACAAAAGTTTTGAATTGAGGTTTTAGTTCTGTAGGCTTCAAAAACCGTGAATCATGTTAATATTACAGGATTACATTTAATGGATTGTTTTAGTTCACCTGGACCAAAGGTCCATGTGAACTATTGCCATCACTTGGCATCCGTCGTCTGTAAACTTTTCACATTTCAAGCTTCTTCTCCGAAACCACTGGGCCAATTGGAACCAAAGTTAGCAGGAATGTTCCTTGGATGGTCCTCTACAACATTTCTGTTTTTCGTTCCAGTCGGATAAACTTGGTAGGAAGCATCTATGGAATGTCCTCTATAAAGATTGCTCATTTTGTCATGATCCGTTAACTTAGTGGTAAGTCTTCCAGGGAAGACATGTGTCGCCTGCGAACTTAAGAAAATTACTTCATCATTGAAAGTAACATCATGATGAAAAAGTATATTATTCTAAATTTTGTTATGTAGTTAGTTTTGACTGATGAAGTTTATGAAAATTACAATTTATTCTGACATGATGAATTATTTGAAGGATGAGATATTATCATGCGAATAAAAATAATCTATAGCTAAGTTCCATCAAAAAGGATGTGGACATGTGATACAGTTCTCCATACTGATGCTCTGTGCCATATATCAGGAAGCTAGCCTGTCTGGTTCCTGAGATAAATGTGACAAATTATTCTATCTAAAAATATTCTAAGTTGCGGCAAACAGGAAATGGACATGCGGCAGATTCGAAACTATCTTACACGATACAGTTCTCCATACTGATACTCTGTGCCAGATATCAGGAAGCTAACCTGTCTGGTTCCTATGAAAATGTGACAGAAATTATTGTGCGACAAATTTTTCGATATCAAAAACAATGTAAGGTCTGTCAAACACAGGGTGTCAAGCCAATTTTGGTCTAAAAAATATAGTATTATAAGAATTTTTTGTTTAATTTATAGGGTAAATATAGGGATTTTGGAAGAAATATATATGAATATATAGGGTTTCTAGTATATAATTTGTGTTCAAAGTCCATTCTTTAACCATGGAAATCGGACAATTTATGTATTAACATGAGAGTGAATCATTGTACATAATACTTAACATGCTACAAACATATTATATAAACTTTAGCAATGGCCTCCTCCTCCTCTACAGCCATTTTCTTTCCTCCCATTTATTTCTTATTTTAAACTTTCATTATAAAGTAACTCTTTATAACATGAAAAATTAAAAGGAAAAAAAAATTCAAAATGTCAATACAACATGCATTCAAAAATGGAAAATTGTACGATTCACGCAGTTGTTTTATATGAGCAGAGTATTATTTTTATGACTTCACATTTTTTTCAATTATTTTGTTTTTATATATATAGGGCTTTATAGGGGTTTTTAAGAATAATAGGGAAAATATAGGAATCTCCAAATTTAAAGGAAATTATAGGATTTTATAGGGACTCGACACCCTGCAAGCAGGAAGTGGACATGTGGCCAGATTCGAAACTGTCTTACACGATACAGTTCTCCATACTGATGCTCTGTGTCAAATATCAAGAAGCTGGCATGTGTGGTTCCTGAGAAAAATGTGACAGAAATTATTTTATGACAAAGTTTTCAATATAAAAAATATTCGAAGTTCCGTCAAACAGGAAGTGGACATGCTGCAGATTCGAAACTGTCTTACACGATACAGTTCTCCATACTGATGCTCTGCTAAATATCAAGAAGCTGGCCTGAGTGGTTCCTGAGAAAAATGTGACAGAAATTATTTTGTGACGCCGACGCCAGATAGTGATTCCTATATGTCGCCTCTGCGTAACGCAGGCGACACAACAAACATGGCCACCACAGGCAATTCTTGTTTCTGATTGGTCGATTATACATATATTTGTTGCTGTTGAAGATACATTTATCAAGAAAGGAGGGTTGGGATCCCAGTAATTAATTTAACAACATCTGATTTTTATGTCTGTCCTAAGCCAGGACCTAGATTTACAACATCATATGTCATGGTCTTTTTTTGTGTGTGTTCAGTGAGTTAAGATGAAAGGTGATTGTTCGTTTGTTGATATTGGTGGAATTGATGACCATCACTGTTTAAAATTCTTTTCATAATTTATGTGCATATACAACAAATAACATCAAAATGATGAAGATGCCCAGATATAGAGTTTATCAACAGAAGTAAAAGAGAATCGCTCAAAGAGGCTAGGGTCTGTTTCACACTCATTTTAGGATATAAATTATGCTAAATGTTGAAGATCCTACTGTGACTGTGAAATGTAGAATGGCAATAAAAGTTCAGTTACTTTACTTAAATTTAGGTCCAGGTGTAAAGTTTGTTTGTTTGTTTGATGGTGTTTAATGCCACTTTCAACAATATTTCAGTTATATCGTGGCTATCAGTTTTATTGGTGGAGGAAACCAGAGGACCCGGAGAAAACAACCTGTCGCAAGTCACTGACAAACTTTATCACATAATGTTGTACACCTCACCTTGATCGAGATTCAAACTCACAACATCAGTGGTGATAGGCACCAATTGCATTAGGTACTTAAAGATCACGGCCATGACGGCCCCTGTTAAGTTGGATAGTCTCATGTTCTTTTGATTGTTGTTATTTGTCGGATTAAAATAGAATACAAAAACAATAGCGATATATTTTATATACAATAAATTTCTCATTTTACATTGTAATACAGTTATCGCACAAAAAAAAAAAAAATTTGGGATGCCAATGAGAACATAAGATTATCTCACAACTCTCCACATTTATTAGAAAGGGAGAATCTCATAACACTCTCACATATATAAAACTTTTACACAGTAAAAACAGTGAAAGAGAATTTTGACGAAAATCTCGACAATAACGAATTCTTTCAAATACATCTTGCTAACAAACCTATGAAAAACAAAACAACTTAATAGTCATGGATAAAATATTTTGGCCAACTTTCCTTTAATAAAAATTTACATATAAACGGTCACATTTAAGTCTTTTAGTCCAGAAAGAAATTCAGCTTTTTTTTGGCACTTTTTTTAAGGTCCTTTTCTACAATATATGGTGCACATGAAGGCCAGGAAGTCAACAATAATCTACTTTACAAATATTTGCCCCTTAACATTAATTTGACACCTTGAAGCTGTAAAAGTCCAACATTGCTAAAAAAAAGAAAAAGAAAAATGAAATTGAGGTTAATTTAATGAGGGTGCTATTAAGAACATAATTTTAATTTTATTTGTCCAGTACCAGTCTTTCTTGTTTTTTCCATTTTTGTCTAGAATTGCTTTAATTTGATGGCTTTGTGTTTTAAGATAATTTCATAAAAATACAATTTCTCTTTCACTGTTAATAATAATAATAAAAAAAAAAAAACATCTTAACAATAATTCTACATAATAATTAGATTCCAATAAAAATCTGCACCAAATTCATCCATATTCTGTCATTGAACTATAAATAGTAACAATAGAGGAAATCCTAAAAACTATAAATAGTAACAATGGAGAAATCCTAAAAACTATAAATAGTAACAATGGAGAAATCCTAAAAACTATAAATAGTTAACAATATTCAAGAAAGAAAAAAAATAAATGGAAATGAATGATTATAATGTTGTGTAGTTTTCGTTCTAGACTGCATGTTATCAATCAATGAATTGGAGGTAGAATTGTACCCATTTAATGGCATCTACATCAATAGTATCAGCTAGCACAGTCGATGTGTTATCTGATCATGATAAGTATTTTACAAATATCTATACCATTCTACATATCAATAATAATGACACTGATGATGACATATTTCTGTTCCTCATGATGAAAAATTTCTTGATTTTCTTCAATGTGAATCGTGATTTTTTTTAATTATTTATATTTTTTTTAACTTGAATGTTTAAATTCAATATGAAATGTGATGATGATATTTATTATCTGTTCCTTGCATTGTTTATTCAGGAAATGTATTTTGTTCATTTAATAAATAAATAATAAATTATCCGACTCACAATTTGAGGCAGTTTGTTTTTCTTTCAAATATAAAAAAAAAAACGTATTTTTGTAGTAACAATAAAGTAAAAAAAAAAAAATTTTGTGTTGTTGAAAAATCCTAATAAAATGTTTTGGTTGTGGAGATTTTGGCAGGTCAGTTCGGAAACAACAAACAGACTTTCTATTTTAAAGACAACCTGAGCATTTCAGATTGTCACCTGGATATCAATACCACAGGACGTGTTCAATGATCTATATATGGTTTTCGATAAGACAGGTCCATCCATATCCATGCAATGTCACAAAATCGCATCAATTTTCTGGTTTCAAAAATGAAAATTAGTGATTTTTTTACCACTTAAACACTGAATGTGGAAGTCGAAAACGTTATAAATTGTGAAAATTTGTGAAATACTTTTTTTTCACTTATACACTAACTGGAAGTCAAAAATGCTATAAATTGTGAAAATTTGTGAAATACTTTTTTTTCACTTATACACTGACTGGAAGTTAAAAATGCTATAAATTGTGAAAATGTCTGAAATACTTTTTTTTCACTTATACACTGACTGGAAGTCAAAAATGCTATAAATTGTGAAAATTTGTGATATACTTTTTTTTTACTTATACACTGATTGTAGAAGTCGAAAACGTTATAAATTGTGAAAATTTGTGTTTTTGTTTTACTTACACACTGATTGTGGAAGTCAAAAACATATAAATCGTGAAAATGGTATCTAAAACTATTTTTTGGGGTCATTTTATAAGTTATAACACTGTCATGGAAACCTGTTGCCGCAACAACAATTATCCTGTCAAAATTTCACTTAAAATGTTATTTAATCTTACAGAATGGCTGGAGTTAAATGTCATTTGTGTGCTGCTTATCAAACCAATATTTTTTTACCATCCTGCAATCAGCAAAATATTGGACACATAAAGCATGTGTGAAAATAAAATTTTTGCTTTATTTATATAATAGAAAAATATAGTTTCTGGTATCTTGATCCTCTATGTAGAGCAAAGGGTAAGAAACATGTACCAGAGTAACACAAGCATAATAAAGGACACCATTGAAAGCAATTCAGAATTGCTTGTAATAACGTTAGCATTTGATTCAACTGACACAATGTTTCGTAACTTTTCTTGACATTTCAAGACTAACATAACATATGTAACAGTGGACATCATCACTTTCGACTTGTCTCGTATATTTCACATAAAACCACATTTTTTTGGGGTAAATACATTAAAATTTTATTAGAATTGACTAAAAATGATTTCAGGAAATTGTTTTTGAAAAATGTAGTTTAATATGAAATATACAGTTAAACCTGCCCATGTGGTCACCTCTATTAAGCAGTCACCTGTTTTAAAAGGTCACCTTTTTCTTTTCCTGTTGTGGAAAATTTCATATGAATTGAACCTCTTTTAAAAGGTGACTTATTAATAAAAGTTTGACTGTATAAGGAGTGACAAATACTTATATCCACTGTACATTGTCAGCAAAAATACAATTTATTGATATTGGCTTCAAAACATGTCAGTAAAGCTTACCAGAGGCTTGCTTCCCTTACCTGCTTCTAAAGCTCATATAAATAAATTATATATATTTAAATAGTACTGTTCCATATCATAAAAATCAGTAATAGGATTTCAGAAAAACAAAACAAACACCACAAAAATGCACCAAATATAACACTGTCAAATAACAAAATTACATGCAATGTAAGGAAAAAAAAAAAAAAATATTGTATTAAAATAACACAATAAAAAAAACTCAATATTAAAACATATTTTTGTACTTGTGAGTTTAAAATTTTGCTTAGTGTGACAATTAAAGTACACTTTTACTTGACAGCTCGACCATCAACGTTATTAGAGAATTATTATTTTTTCCCCTCTTGCATATATTATTAATATTAAATTCTAATATGACGTCCTTCATTGGCTATATAAATAATACAGTGATAAAACTCACGATATATTTTAATTAGCTCATGCGTATTGACGAACAAATTACAAACATAATTCCCTAGTGAATTTATGTATTCATACAGCACTGTGGTGCATAACAAACATAAAAATCCCCGTATTGTTTTTACCTATATTTTTCCAGAATAAATACTTAAGACAACCATCAATGGACTTTGACTTTTGAAATTTAACATCTTCCAGAAGTCGTTTACAAGGAACGCTGATGACATTGAAAGACATGGTTACTGATTTATTTTTAAGATTTTGTGAGCATTTTACTTGTTTTAAGTTGCTAAATTTAAAATGCCATTAAATTGGAAAATATCAGTAACTTCATAGCATCACAGTCTATTTATACATAAAAGAAAAACAACTGTAAACTGTAAAACATGAAGGTTAGTGAATTTTGTTATGAAAAGCATTTCCATTACCGACTTCCACTTAAAAAAATAAGTTAGATTTTTCCTACTAGAATCGAAATAATTCATGGAAGCCATGGGTAACATTATTTTCGTTGCATTTTATCCCTCGCTAACGCTCGGGATAAAATTTGTATGAAAATAATGTTACCCATGTTAAAACTATATACAAACTCTGGCTTCCATGAATTATTTCTTAAATATATTCCAGTTTCTATACAACAAACTGATTTTTATTTTATATTTGTAAATTAATTTATTCCATGCATCTAAATTTCTCTGATAACAACACTTTGTAGTGATCATTTACAATAAATTTTACACAAAAAATTATTCAAATTGTTTTTATTAAATTTAATTTTGTGTACAATAAACCTTAGACAAAATTTGTAGAAATTTAGAATAAATATATAATTAATGTTCCAATTTTTTTTCCCAAATAGCCATGTTATTTTGTTTGTGTGTGTGTGTTGCCATATTCCCTACTTCCTATTTTTGTATTCTCAATTTTTGGCATAAACTGTGAATATACGTTTTGCAACCTATAACATA
Organism: Gigantidas platifrons; assembly: GCA_002080005.1. NCBI lineage: Eukaryota > Metazoa > Mollusca > Bivalvia > Mytilida > Modiolidae > Gigantidas > Gigantidas platifrons. Next base: position 131,190 of record MJUT01060772.1, read on the forward strand.
TTTTTTGTGTGTATATCTAGATTTAATAAAACTTACATTTTCTTACCAATACAAATCAAACAACCTTTGCCCAAATATATTTTTGTCAATGTTTTAAGGAACTTTTATGTTTCTTCCCACAATCCTTTTTGTGCATATGATAAATTAAGTTAAAATTGCTCCTTACTTCTTAACCTGCAAAGCAGAAATCATACACAACTTTATAGTGACCTGCCATTATGCAACTTTGATTTTTTTTCTATTTTCTAAATGTAATTTTGTAAGCCAATTAATGTTCTTGTATTAGATCAAACAAATAATAGTAACATAAAATATAGATATCCTTAAAACCCTTACTCTGCTTTTTAATTAATCAGTTTATGATATAAAGGGAAATAACTCCAGCTCAGTTTATGATATAAAGGGAAATCAACTCCAAATCAGTCTATGATGTAAAGGGAAATAACTCCAAATCAGTTTATAATGTAAAGGGAAATAACTCCAGATCAGTTTAAGATGTACAGGGAGAGAACTACAGATAGTTTTTTTTTGTCGTTTTGCAGGTTATTTTTCTTCTGGGAAAATACACAAATGTTACCCATATTATTTTCATAGGGTTAAGATATTGTTGAAATGGTCTGGGTGGAATACGGTACACATACTGAAATATCTTGTTTTCACCTTTAATGTGTAAAGTAATAACAAGTCAGTGCTTTCTAGTTTTTTTTTTACCATCTATATTGCCAATACAATTAACAGATTACTAGGTAATTTTCTATTGCAATTATCACCCATCAACCCACTTAAATTATTTACCTGTCAAAGAGGGAAAATCCTCCAATTAACAGGTGAGAAGGTTATGTTCAGATACAATTATCACTTGCTAGAATAATTTAAAATATCTACCTGAAAGGTCAAACTTAAAAGACTTGTTTATTTTTCTTTTGAAAAATTGTGTTTCCACGATCATGATCATCTGATTGGGAATTCTATTACCCATACATCCTGGCACTTAATTATTGTAGGAATCCTCGTGATTTTACCTCTATTTTAATGTAACAATTTGAATTTTATTTTTATAATTTAGAATAAACCTTTTGTATATAATTTGGAAAAAAACGAAGTATAGATTTAATTTGGTGTCAATAGAGTAAAAAATAAAATAAAATTTATTACTATATTTAACTTCTGTTGATGGTTATCAAATAACTCAATAACATTGCAATCTAGGTAGAATCCAGAGGATTCTGCTTGCTGCCACCTCCATACATTATCTTTATATCACAAATTGATTGGTCAATTACATAATGTGACGTCACAAAGGAAAAGGGAATTAGGGTCAAACTGTAGTTCACATTCAATTTTTCGTAAGTCAGCAGGTGATGTACTTTTAAAAATTTTTTTTAATCCATTTTGACATCTACTAATTTTCTTAAGCTATCTAAGCTGAAATGAAACATTGATAAGTAACAAAGTTGTACATGGTTTGGGGGTATTTTCTATGCCATTGGCTTAAAGATTTGGAAAATGAGCTAAACTTTGAAGACTTTTTAGGGAAAATATTTAGCTAAGTAAATAGGAAATGACTAATAAGAAATACCGCTTTAAGGACAGTTGTCCTGAACATTTTTATGTCTAACAAAAACCCTGTTATCAATATGGTATTTTTTTTCTCTAATATTTTTTTTTTATCTTATCATATTTCTGTATGATAAAAACATTAAAAATAAAATCTGCAATAATTATCTTATTTGTATAACAAACAAAAATCATTAATTTTGTCCTTATTGTTATTCAACAACCAAGTCTGGTACAAAATGTTGCATTGATTATTTCAAGGTGGTGAATCTTAATTCTGTTATATGATGTAATGCATTTATAATGTAGATCAAGTAAAATAAAATTAAATAGAAAATAATTCAGCATTTGTCAGAAATTTTTTAATACAACTTATATAATTCCAAGATTTTCAAAACATTCACCAATTCTCAAATTTCATACAGTTTTTATTTTTCATTCACACAAAATAATTTTAAAATATGTTTTTTTTTTATGCACAAATCCTTAATACATTTTGAACAGTATTTGAATGCATTATAATCCGTCAATACTTTTCCCACTTAAACAAATGACATGGTATGCAATGATTTGTTTTAAATGAGCAAATATCTCACAAAATTTTGCAAGATATATATAAAACAATTATCAATCATTGTTGTATTTACAAAAAGGCATAATATTTTCAATATCCCTGATTTTTAATTTTCAGAGCAATAAACAATATATTTCTAACAATATAAAAATTTCAACATTAAAAATTCATTCAACAAGACTTATATAAGACATTTATGCAACACAAACATAGCACTATTTTGTTTTTACTTAGCACTTTTTACCTCCTTTATAAGGACTTATTACCTCCCTTTAATATCACTTATTACCCCCTGTAATAACACTTATTATCTCCCTTTAATAGCACTTATTATCTCCCTTTAATAGCACTTATTACCTCCCTTTAATAGCACTAATAATTTTCAACATGATTTATCTGCCCTTCCATCTCGAATAAATAATAAAGCTTAAATTTAATAGATTTTTTCAACAGTTTCTGGTATGTTATCTGTGTTAAAAAAAAATTCAATATATTGTGCAAAAAAAAAGATCTAAGAAAGATGCCAACGAGCAGTCAGAAAAAACTGATCAAATATCAGCATATGGTTGAAGGTATAACATCAATGTAATGGCAATTACTGGTTTGGATTTTCAAAAACCAAATTTGTGTTCAGGAATTTAGTTGAAAATAGTGACAAAATATGACTTTTTAACAATTTTCATCTTTAAACTGCCATTTAATTTCATAATTTTTTTTTAAAGTACATGTTTTAACAGAGACTACAATTATTCAATTTAAGAAATACAATACTGCACCATTTGTAATGCTACATCTGTTACATTAAAAAAAAAATGGCCATTAGATAAACAATTAGAATGTAGCTTGCTAGCCTGTTTGTTTACCTTCAAACAACTAGGTATCAGTTCATACATAGCATCGCTGTTATGCCAAAATCTTGTAATTATAATTTTAATGGAAATTATATTTTTGTGGTTTTAGAATTGGCTAGATATGTTCCACTGTATTCGAAAAAACTGGAGCTTTTAACCAATCACAAATGGAAATTTTATCATGTGAGGAAAAGTGAGACTCCGATTATAAAATTCGTCATGCGAAAATATTGTATCTCGAGCTACGAGGTTTTTGCGTAACAGCGACGATAGGTAGGTTTATGGTGTTTAATGCCACTTTCAACAATATTTCAGTAATATTGTGGCAGTTAACTTCATAGGAGCCTAAACATGCTTAGTTAAAAGTTTGGAGGGGCTGTTGTTTAATGTCGAGTCGAGTCAATTCTTTTAGCTATATGATGACATATATCAAGTGACTATTTGATGAATTTTTTGTGCTAAACCAACACGTTGCATTGGATTTTTTTTTATAGTGTTAGTTTGTGAATGAAACAACAGTTTGCAGATAGACTAATATCATATCAGTAGGACATTTTATTTGGACTCAAAGCCAACCAGTCTTTCTTCTTTCTCCTAATGCTTCATGCTTAGCAGAGAAGAAACAAATACCATTTTTTTAGTCTTTGGTTTGACTAGAATGGGACCGAAACCCACGATCTTCTGCACTTGATGCAGTCATGCTACCCACAACCCCACTGAGGCAGTTAATATCATTTTGAAGATATCATGAAGCAATTTTTGGCAATAACATATTTGTATTCTTGCCAATTAAGTTCTGGATTTACAACCCACTTTCACATATCAACGCTATTTTAACACTGTAAGGCCACCATTGCTAAATTCTGTTTAGCTATTCTGATAATGTCTACATGTGCATTTAAAGCTTCAATAACCTTAAAATTATCATAGACCGAGCTTTTGAATTATCAACTTAAGAACAAAATTTTGTACGTCGACAAACAATTGTATCTAAGATATGTAAACATATGTGGGCCCCTTGTTTACCTTTGTCTACACCTGATGCAAATTTACAAGGAATTGACTTGCTAGTTTTTAATGATAAATTTATAAAGAACTGACCGACCAGAACTCCCGACCATGGGTAGATGTCTAGTAAAACTTAACAATGGAGGCAGGTATCAAGGACATGAACCCATATCAAGAGTTCAGAGGTCAATGAGCTTAACAATTGAGGTAGATATCAAGAAAAAACCCACATCAAACAGTAATTAGGCTTAAGGTCAGATGTCAACAACCTGTTAACCACTTGGTCAACTAGGCCCCTCCCTGTGAATTATGTGACAGATAAAGGGGTGGCTCAATATGAATCATGTGACAGATAAAGGGGTGACTCCCTGTGAATCATGTGACAGATAAAGGAGTGGCTCCCTGTGAATCATGTGACAGATAAAGGAGTGGCTCCCTGTGAATTATGTGACAGATAAAGGGGTGGCTCCCTGTAGATCATGTGACAGATAAAGGGGTGGCTCCCTGTAGATCATGTGACAGATACAGGGGTGGCTCCCTGTAGATCATGTGACAGATAAAGGCTAATGAAGTATTCAATACATATATGATTAGTCTTTCCCCGTCTTTATATTTTAATAAGATATTAAGACTGAGATAGGACATCAGTGTATATAGTCACAACCCACAGAGGATGGTAAACGCTATGAGCATGGCATTACAAATTCTTAATTAGTAAGAAAGGATACGGATGTATGTGTGTATGTACAACTTTGACACATACTGCTATCGTTAAGAGTAAAAATAATTGCTACGCAAATGTTAGAAAGGATTTAATTCTATGAACAATTTACTATTAAATAGCACTGATATTATTGTGTTTAAAATGTCTTGATATCAAAATTTTGGAAATAATCAAGTCCTTAATATCTGACATGACAAAATAAAAAATAGCACTAATATAAATTTACTATTAAATAGCACAGCCAGCACTGATAATATTTTGTTTTGTTTAAAATGTTTTAATATCAAATTTTTGGAAATAACCAAGTCCTTAATATTTAAGCTGACTATTACCATGTTTTTTGACAAAACAAAAAATAGCACTTATATAAATTTACTATTAAATAGCACTTATAATATTTTGTTTAAAATGCTTTGATATCAAATTTTTGGAAATAACGAAGTCCTTAATTATTTGACATGACTATTACCTCATCTTTCAACGAAAACAAAAAAGAGGTAGCACTTATATTAACTAATATTCCAATGGGCACATTACAACAAAATCCCTGAAATACTAACTAAATGTAAATTAAAAAAAAAAATGCCTAAAAAGGATATGTCTACAGAGCACTATAATAAATCATCATCAAATTGAGTCAAACTCACTATCAACGATATAAATATATTTGTAATAAGATTTATCTCCCTTTGGACATGTACACGCTATACAATTCACTACCATACAATGAGCAAATGATTTACTTGGGCACATTCAGAGAGACTTGTCTTTTATAATTCACGACTTTTGGATAACAAGATCGATTTGTTTGTTTGATGGTGTTTAATGCCACTTTCAACAATATTTCAGTTATATCGTGGCGGTCAGATCGAGATTTGAACTCACAACATCAGTGAAGATAGGGACTGATTGCATAGGTAGTTGTAAATCCAACTACCACGAGCACCGCCATGACAGCCCCTTAGGTAACAAGATGGGTTATCATAGAATTTTGATTACAAATTTTCAATGATTGGATTTAGGAAATATTTCAACAGTGAGGCATTTTCTACTTAAGGTTTGAATGATCAGAATCTTAATAATTGTAAAAGAGTGACAAAAAAAAAAGACAGAAAAAAAAAAAAAAACAATTTGTCAGAAAAAGGTGACTTTACAGTGTTGATCAAACAATTTCTGATAATTGGAATCTTTAGCAACAAGATCTTTGAAACAGGATTGTCGCTGTGATGTCAAAATGAGCCCAATGAGTCATCATGTTGATGAAATGATCATGATGAACACGTTCTAAAAGAAAACAGCAATATATATAGTCTGCTTCGCCCTTTCAACTTTCCTTCCAAAAATTAAAAACATCGTAATCTCTCCGACAACTACCATACATGTGAATTTCTTGTTCTCTCCCAAAATAAACATGAATCTTTTCAGTCAAGTCTCTCTAACGGCCAAAAAATAACAAAATGTTATACATCGCCTTCCTGGATATAAATATCTTTAACTACGCTAGGCATGTTACTTTCCTGGATGGGTAAAACTGTCAACATTTTAGAGTGTTCAACACTTATATTTCTAAGATCCATTAACAGGAGTAGATATCTGGCTAAGGCACATCCCCCACGTAATCTTTTTTTATTTTCGTATTCATCTAACGCATCTACATAGAGTTTTTGAATCTGTTCAATGAGATCTCTGTCTTGGAGTCCATTTCTATCGGCTGAAATAGATATGCAAATACTTTATGAATTGGATTTTGTTAATATACAGTAGAAACCTGCCCAAGTGGTCACCTCTATTAAGCAGTCACCTGTGTTAAAAGGTCACAACTGAAATAGATATGCAAATACTTTATGAATTGGATTTTGTTAATATACAGTAGAAACCTGCCCAAGTGGTCACCTCTATTAAGCAGTCACCTGTGTTAAAAGGTCACAACTGAAATAGATATGCAAATACTATATGAATTGGATTTTCCTAATATACAGTCAAACTTTCCCATGTGGTCACCTCTATCAAGCAGTCACTTGTGTTAAAAGGTCACCTTTTTCTTGTACTGCCATAGAAAATTACATATGAATTGAACCTCTTTTAAGAGGTCACCTGTCTTAAAAGACAATTTTTTCTTTGACACAAAGGTGACCTCTTAATACAGGTTTGACCATACATCTTTTTATCACAAATTGATAATTACCATTTATTTTTCATGTAAAGTGGAATTTGTAAAACATTTTCCTGTGGTTAAGGGATCAGCTTTGTTTTTTTATTGTTTATTAAATATCTGTTTAGCAGCTGGAGATTTAGTTATGAAGATGGAAGAACTGGAATCCTATTAATAGGTTTAATATCAGTTTTGGAATTCCGTCATAATGGATAGAAATTCTAAATTTCGGAATTCCAAAAATGATGTTATGGTTTTGATGAAGTTAAGCTGAACAGGTAAATCGGAATAGATGGATTTACGTCACAGACAAGTGAGAAATAGCAGTCACTATCTATGTTCAGCAGGAAATTTAAAATTAATAAGATATAAACGAGTTTTAACACCAGTCCTTGTAAAATTTTCATTAAAAAAGTCATATTTTTATTTTTTCTATTAGTTCTAAATTCTGTAAAACCCCAAATCATCTGTTAGTTTCATTCTCCTGTAACACTACTACATTTTTCCAACACTAGACATATATTTTTGTCAACTTATTTTGTTGTATTGTGTATTGATGAGAAGAATTTTTGCAATGGTTATTATTGTTTCAAGTTGTTTTTTTCAATTAATGCCCGAACTTCATTTCAATGATGGACCTCCATTTTGACAAGGACTCACATCGGCTCAGTCCATATCCTGACATTTGGAAATCAATCGATCACTATACATATGTATTACCCCTATATTGATATAAACAAGTCTGTTTTGGCAAAACCCATTATTCATGTAGAATGCAACCGAACCTCCTTGAGACAAACTATTGTGTTCGGAATAGACAGGTGTTCAATTTATACAGGTTTAATTAACAAAGATTTTCTACATCGGAACTTTATTTATGTTCGGTTTGTACAGGATTCTGGTTTATTCAGTGTTCGCGTTAGACAGATTTCACTGTATCTTTCTATTTTTACATTATACTCATCTTCCCCACATGTAAATATCTATGTATATTCTTTATTACATATTTCCTTTTCATACTTTGCAAGAATATTACAAATTTTGCATATGTAATAAAGGTGAAAAGTTCATGACCCATAATGGCATACCCGAGGTCATAATGCCGTATCAGCCTGATCCAATATGCCATATCAACCTGGTTGATTAAACCACAACCTTTTCTATATCGGCCTGGTTATCATTGACCAATATCGATCCACAGCTCTGCCTTGGGTCGATATGGAGTCTTTGGATGATAAGAAGGCCAATATGGAAAAGGTCACGCTTTAATCTGTATACATCTTACCGGAAAATATTGCAATGGCAGTAAACAATGCGTATTCAGCATTATCTGACCCTATCTTTGCCAAATCTTCACATAATTTAAACACAAGCTCTGTATATTCTCTAGGCTGTCCAGCAGCGATCATATTTTCCATTGTAAGTGGAGTTCCATTGGCTAAAACAATGGCTTTACTTGTAGGCTCATAACACCTGCTGGCCCTGATTGCCATGACTTCACTTGAGGCACACTGTAAACAAAAATATATTCCATAACAATATGGTGCTTTTGTTTTTCCATATTTTACATCCTTGTCAACTACATTTGTCTAACAAAATGGCAGTTTATATTTTTTGTACCAATGAATTGCTTTACAGCCAATCAAACCACAAACATAGATTTTAAAAAAGAAAGGGATATTTCATTGCAAATCAAAATGATTATAGGAGATGAACGGGTGGCAATTACCTTTGGGTTATTGACAATAAATGCTATATCGACTAGTCAGATAATATCTTTCAGAATGTCCCATTTACAATCTGTCTAATAGGAATATTAGAGTGATATGATCATTGATGTCGATTTGGAAATTACTATGCACAGAGCAGTTACAGAACTAACCCCGTTTTCATATGAATTGACCCATGGCCGACGAGTGGGGTGTTATCAGAGCATGATCAGCCGTGGGTTACCGACGATGTGATGATGTCGCTGTACATGTAGAAGCCAAATCACCCTTGTGACCTGAACATTGTGTTTCGGACAGTATTTTCAAATTTGTGTGAAATTTTCCCCATTTGAAATGATAGAACTGTATCATTTGCAGTATAGTATTTTGTTAAATAAGTCTCTTTATGGTACTGTACAGTCTACTAACCTTAAGTGAGTGAGAGAGTGATTGTTGTTTAATGCCAATCTTTCAACTATGTCATGGCGAGAACAAGTTACTACTAACCTTGAGCAATATGATTTGATCCTCCTTCAATAAGCGAGTGAAGCCTGGTAAACTTTTAGCAAATTCTACGATTAAATGAGTTATTAAAACTGTCATCCTTGCTAAACTTCCAAGGACATGCTCTCCCGATTCTTCATTATTTGTAGGCTTAATATCCTGAAAAATAGAAAAGTTGTTTGATTGATTGGAGTTTAATGCCAACTTTAGCAGTATTTCAGCTATATCGTGGGGTGAAAAAATGTTACATCATACTTAGACATCTACTAGATCCTTAAATATAAAACATACTTGCCTATAAAACAAACGGGTTATATGTACAAATACTTTCTACTTAAAGGGATACTAAAGCTCATTTTTTTTTTTTTTATCTCATGAAAACAATTGGTTTCAATAAATGATATTTCTGATAAATTATCCCGGTTTTTATCAATGAATCTTTGTAAAAGTGACATAATTCGTTGATAATTCTTTCATGTCATGTGGTTTTCTTTGGGTTTTTCCATTGATTGAATTTTTTGCTTCCTAGACAAAAATTCATTTCGACCCTTTTAAGCGATATTTTAACGATATTAAGGATTATATGGGCGTGCAAAGTATTTTTGGATTGTTTTTACAATTAAATTGAAAAGAAACAACCTTCGTCACGAGTTGAAAAAATATATGTTAAAACGAGCTTTAATATCCCTTTAAGAAGAAGACTTTCATCATCAAACTTTAGGAAGAGTACAACCATATTATATCCTCTATAGATCAGACAGTTAACACTAAATAAAGTAGTGAGTTCTGTTCCAGTCTTTGGCAATGTGACTTTGTTACAACTTTATGTCATAGTTTGCTGGTCACGCCACATGTCAGTGGCATTCTACGGGCATTCCCGGTTTCCTGTAGTGGTACCAATAAAACTTACCACTATGATATAAACTAGATATCGCTGACAGTGGCATTAAACACATGTAATCTTTTGCTCACATTTAGTAAATCTTCCAGCATTTCTTTTATAGCGTTATGGTGTTTAACGCCACTTTCAACAATATTTCAGTAATATCACGGTGATCAGTTTTTTTTTTGGCAATCCCGGCTCACATGCTATGCCAATAACTCTTGTTACCATGAATACAACAGCAAAAAAAAACTGACAGCGAGATGTACCCTAAATAATCGACCAAGTAGTGTATTTGTCCTGTTAAATCACAGTTCTTTTCCTATACTTCTTCATGTGTTAGTTCAATAACCCCCCCATGTGGGACCTAACTTGTTTGGCAATCATTTATCTATCAAATATACACTTGACAAAAACACTAGAGAGATATCTACAACTGAAATCGGCATTCATTTCTAATATTAGGTTTCTTTTTAAATATGACATTGATATAAAGAGGAAGTGACATCACATATTTAACTCTATTCCATGTATGTTTTTTTTATAGGATTTAAATGTCTGTGTACTGTTAAATATCATTATGTAATACAAGCGTAAAGTATGTTTTTAGCATATATAAGACGGCCTGCATCTTTTCTTATATAAGAGAGTTAGTTTTGAAGATAATAAATATGAATAACCTCCAATGTATTTGTGTTCTTCTTGTGGATAGGATTGGTCTATGTTGTTTAATGCCTTATGGGACTCTTGTGAGGAGAGTTAAAATACATCTACTGTAGTCAAAGCAATATAATACTTTGGAATTGCAAAAAATTTACAGAAAAAGTACTTTTTGATTAAAATAAAATATGGCAGGTAATTTAACATCTTCCTGTGTAATTATTTGTGTTTTAAGTTTGTACATTTGTACCTAATTAAGGTAAAATTAGTCAGTTATTTCTGGAATGGGTTTATTGATCTTAACATATAAAGTATTATAGAAAACCTGCACGATAAGGCAAATTACCTTAAAGCAATATTTTTATTTTTTGTTTGATATTTTGTAATTATAAACCATAATCCTAACCCTAACCAGTAAATTAGATTTACAACTCCCTATGCAATCACCACTGATGTTGTGAGCTCGAATCTCGATCAGGGCTAGGTGTACAACATTATGTGATAAAGTTTGTCAGTGACTTGCGACAGGGTCTGTGGTTTTCTCTGGGTCCCTTCACCAATAAAACTGAAATGTTGTTGAAAGTGATGTTAAACGCCATCTGGTTTCCTCCACCAATAAAACTGACCGCCACAATATAACTGAAATATTGTTGAAAGTGGAATTAAATGCCATCAAACAATCAATGAGAGGGGCACAATTAGATCCCACTAGAATTTCAAACAATTTGAAAACAAACTTTTCTGCCAAAGTGAACGTAAATATTATTTAAATCAGCAATGAGAAGGGTGGCAGGTTTCAATTAGTTCCCAATGAATTCCAATGATTTGACCACAAACAAACAAAAATTTGCCAAAAGAAAGATCAATATTTTGTGATGTATATATTCACAAGGTAAAAAAAGGTCATAACTCTCCAATAGAATTAAACTGACACATGCATGACAGGTACGTCTGGCCACAGCTGGCCCATCACTGACTCACAGTATCCCCTGCAACTTTTTTTCATTTTATCTCTGTTTACTAAGCTCCTTTGACCAATAAAACTGACTGCCAAAATAAACTGAAATGTTTTGGTATAAAGTAATATAAAACACGAAAGTCAACAATTGTTATCGCCCTAATGTTATGAATTTGATTTATCCCACATGTAAAAAACATATTTTTTTCTGATATTTTCTTTAAATAAATATTAAATCGTTAAGACTTCAGATCATATTTTGTATAATCTCTATATTAACCAGTCAATAATGAGTTTATTGTTCTGGTGCACTCTACCCTTTACTTTAACTGTATTAAAAATAGCAGTTCAATATTTTTAATGTTAGTGAAAAAACTCAGTAATATAAACACACTATTTTATTCATTTTTCATTTAGCTTGTCTGAAGACTTTTTGAATACCTTGATTAGGAGCCGTCGTGATGGTGTGTTAGTTGGATTTATAACTACCTATGCAATCGGTGCATATCACCACTAACATTGTGAGTTTGCATCCCACTCAGGCAAGGTGTACTCGATACAACATTATGTGATAAAGTTTGTCAGTGACTTGCGGCAGGTCAGTGGTTTTCTCTGGGCACTCCGGTTTCCTTCGCCAATAAAACTGACCACCACGATAGAACGGAGATATTGTTGAAAATGGCATTAAACACCATTACATTAACCCTGAATATCTTGATTAGGAAGTCCTCTAATATTTAAATAGGCACTTTTGTTGCAAATTTTGTGAGACAAAAATGAACATGCCAATCTGTTCTGGGGATGTCTGAATCCCTGAAAACAGGACAATTAATTCTTGACCATTATTAGCTGTATCAATCTAACAACTGGATCCCAGACTGAATCTGTTTTTTAATCAGTCAGACATAAGGATCCTAGTCTAGATTTATCATTTCAGCAGGTATGACAACATTGAATAGGATTTGGACCCAATTAGATTTGTCACTACAACAGAATACCAGATCAATGATTTTTATGTTTTAGATTTTTACAATCCAATAATATTATATCTAAATAAATTTTTAAGAATTATTATCATAAAAATATAAAAGATTTTATTGACCTTTATTCGATGCCAATTCAGCAATTATGGAATCCTTGTTTTTTGTTTTTCATTTTTTTGTTTAAGTGGTTTGGTTAATGGTGGTCAACACCAGTTTCAACAATATTTCAGTTGTATCTGTATTTAAAAAAAAAAAAAAAAATTAATGTCAAAACCGAGATATTCACATAATATATTTAGATTCATGCCTCTAATACATCTGATATTATAAAGACAAAAGATCAACTCAGATGTCATCTATTGTTTCAAGATGAAAGTATTGAAAAGATGGATATATCTACAGGTAAATACAGCAGAGATTAGGATTAAAATTTTAATAATGGGACATTTTCTATTGACATTCAGAATTTCAATGGGCCATTCTTTAACATTCTTTGTAATTATTTCTGATTTCAATGGGACATTTTCAGATGGAATGTGATAAATGGCACATGGCCCCCTCTAATCCCAATCACTGATACAGGTGAGAAGGTAGATATGTTATTAACATGTAATTCTACTTTCAGTGAGGAGATATTTATGATCTAATCGTGGGATTCTGTAAAGGGGTTCTTTAATAATTTTAGAAATAAAATCAAGAAAATTGCAGTAGTAAATACATTTTAACTCTAAATAAAAATAGGACTACTTTGTTCCAATAAGTACTGCTTTAGACTATTATAGTAGTCCCTAGGCCTTTTCAAAAAGACCACCCCTTCTGTAATGGAAAAAGTGGCTTTATTAGAGGTGTGGTAAATTGGGGGGGAAGCTATTGTAAAATTAACTGATTAATTTGTTTATTGTATCTTAAAAAATCTAATTAAAAAACTTATTTATTTATGATATAGAAATTTCATAAGGTGAACAAGTACACTGATAGAAGTTGGACAGGAGCTTTTATCCTGTCCATCACATCCACAGTACAAATTGAGTCCACCATATTAGTTTATTATGATCAGGTAAATGAATACCTGTTATAAGCCTCAAGACTTACCTGGATATTTGCATACTACCTGTATGATAAACTCTATTTGACCCTACTAGACTCATGTTAAATGTTGATAATGAAGAATTGTGTTGTCTTGCAATAAATTTTAAACAATTTTATTATGATCTGTTACCACTGACACACCAGACATATTTTATTTTATTTACGATGTTATATTTTACTTGTTTACATTATAGTATATTTTCTAATGCAATATAAAACGTAACGGTAAAAAAACCCAACAAATCTGGGAATACCTGTTTCTGGTATTACTATTAGTTTTTATGTTTATGTACTTAAGGATCGTATATCAACGTCCTTGAGAAAGAAGAAAAATTCTGCACAACAAAATTTTCAGAAAAATTCAAAATTAAATGTAAAAAATAAAGACCTAATCACTTCTTATTTACATAAAGTTCTGTCTTAATCACTAACATCAGCAGTGTGTATTATAATTTGTACACAGAGGTTGGATCATAAATTTTTTTTCAGAGATTCTTTGTAAAATTACATGCAACACTAAACACAGCTGGACAGATACATGTATATTCGTTTGTGTGTTTATGGTGTTTAACGTCACTTTCAACAATATTTCAATTATATAGTGGCAGTCAGTTTTATTGGTGGTGGAAACCGGAATGCCCAGAGAAAATCACTGACCTGTCGCAAGTAACTGACAAACTTTATCATATAATGTTGTATGGAGTATACACCTTGCCATGAGTGGGATTCAAACTCACAACTCTAGTGGTAATAGGAACTGATTACATATGCATAGATAGTTGTTAAATGGTCATGACGGCCCCATGTATATTTGAAACAAACGTTACATTATTTGGCTTCCCATTTCTTTTTTTTAGTCCGAGCAAGCGTATCTACCAGTAATGAAGGTTATTCTACATTAATAGATATTACAGAGATGAAAGTGCTCACTGACAAAAAAGATGAAACCCTTTCAGCAGTACCCTAATACCTCCAATTTTCAAAGTCTTTGGACCACTTTTGACACATTTTATGTCCCAAAAAATTACCCCAAAAAAAGATGAAACCCTTTCCAGCAGTACCTGAATACCTCCAATTTCAAACTCTTTGGACCATGTTTGACACATTTTATGTCCCAATAAATTACTCCCTAAAAAAGATAAAACCCTTTCAGCAGTACCCGAATACCTCCAATTTCAAACTCTTTGGACCACGTTTGACACATTTCATGTCCCAATATTCTACCCCCTAAAAAAAGAGGAAATCGGCTGATCAGAGTAAAACTTTCATCTCTAACATAATCAAGCTCATTTCATAGTACTATTAAACCTCATCAATATTTATTTTCTTAAAAATCTTCCACTTCTATTAATTGAAAAATGATTCCTCAAGATATAAAGTTGTAATTGATTTCCTATATGACAATTCTAGCTGTTGTATTGATCTGTGATTAATCTGTATAGGCATACATCAGATTTACATTAATCTACTGAAGCATTAATATTACCCCACTAGCTTTCTTACATAATCAACAATAAAAATTT
Organism: Gigantidas platifrons; assembly: GCA_002080005.1. NCBI lineage: Eukaryota > Metazoa > Mollusca > Bivalvia > Mytilida > Modiolidae > Gigantidas > Gigantidas platifrons. Next base: position 146,365 of record MJUT01060772.1, read on the forward strand.
GTAACCAAGTCCAACTGCTTATTGGTAAATTTATTAGGAAACAAGAAAATCGAAATCTGTGACAGTTTTATCGCAGATTGATTGATTCAGGTATTTTTTTCTATCAATCTGTTGCACAGCAATTTATTTTAAATCAACTTTTCTTTTCTTTCTTTTTTTTAAATCTCAGATTGATTACGGTATATTTTTTTCTAACAATCTGTTGCACCACAGCACTTTACTTTAAATAAACCTGGGTTTTTTTGGGGGTTTTTTTTTTTCCAGCATTATAATAATTCTATAAAACATAGGCGTTTTTATTTTGCCATTAGTAAAATTACGGATTATTATTAAAGGAATATTTCTTTTCTCCCTTTTTCATTCCTACCAAAGTTTAAGCGAGTTTAAAAAAAAAAATTATTTTTAGGTTTTAATACTTTATGCAAATTTCTATGGTAATCAAATCATATGATTGGACAGACTGCATTTGTTAATTTTCCATAATCTCAACCCTACTTAGCAACATGTGTCCGGTGATAATTTTTATGTCGGGTTCCACCATCACATAGCAAGGGGTGTTAATGTCTAAAATAAAGAGCCGCTGATAACAAACTGATTAAGTGAGAGATTGCATGATTTTGGTGGTCCTGACTTGCACGACCGACGATTTTTGAGAACTCTGCATTACACTTGGAAAAAAAGATGATCAAATTCTTCTGGAAATGCCCACCATCATTTAAAGAAAACTTAGCATCGAAAGTTGAGTCAAATTTTATGCAAATTGACTAGGAACATGCTAAAATATTAATTTCTGTTTAATTAAATGAGACAGACCGTTCTTACAAATACAAATTAACATTAATGCATGCGTCACTTCATCCTATATAAGGTTTCGGTTGATGATGGTCATTACCAGAGATTTTATCTTTGGAAATCCTGTCTATTTTGAACGAACATCACCAAACAAAGCAACAAGGCTGCTAAAAAATAATATCAGATAAGACTTTACACTCGTCAAAATGAACTTAACAAACTATACATGATAGCAACAAAGGTTTCCTTTTCTTAACATTAAAAATGAAATTAAAAAAAAAACAAACCAAGGTTTCCTAAAATGTCTGTGTTTTGCCTATCCTTGATATAACTGGATCAAATACACCAACGTGCTGACATGTCCATTATCACGATACCATAACGCTTGTTAGAGTATATAACAGGTAGTAAATGTACTTATATTCTCCTAACCAGATAAACATTGCTCCGACAAGGCTATGTATACTTTTTACTGAAGAAAACATGGTTTTGAATGATGGAATACAGTAACCCCCCCCTCCCCCCTCCATCTGCAATGAAAAAGTGATCTTGTAAGAGAGGGATAATTGACTAGTATTTTACTATCTCAGTGCATCTGCAATGTGGCCTCACAAGGAGGTGGCCTTTGATGGAGGGGGGACCTAATATTTGTTCCTTTGGATAACTTATTATTAATTCCATAATATTTCTTCTTTGAGGAACAAATACTGTTAATTTTTTTCTGTTAGCATAACTATAATGCAATACATGTACATTCCAAACTGTATTAAGACGTCACAAAGAAAAAGTGACCTTATAAGACAGGTGACCTCTCAAAAGAGGTTAAATTCATATGAAATTTTCTATGACAGGACATGAAAAATGTGCCCTTTTAATACAGACTGCCTAAAAGAGGTGACTGCAAGGGCATGTTTGACTGTATTTGCTCCAGTCGGAACAAATTCTATGGCAGAAATTCTGCCACATCACAATTAGAGGATGATTATTAACAGACTGCAAAAAATATAAATTTTGTACCATCATACATTTGTACTGAAGAGAGGCTGCTATGGGGGATATAAGAAGATACCAAAGGGTAATCAGAATCAGGAAATCAAAGAAGGACAGACAACACAATGACAAACGAAAAAAGAACAAAGGGACAAACAATGATCAACAAAACATTAGACATAAAACTAAAGATTGAGTAACATGAACCCCACGAAAAACCGGTGGGTGAATTCAGGTGCTCCACTAGTGGCACCCGTCATGTTACTCTAAAGCAGTTCCTGCTCCACTAGTGGCACCCGTCGTGTTACTCTAAAGCAGTTCCTGCTCCACTAGTGGCACCCGTCGTGTTACTCTAAAGCAGTTCCTGCTCCACTAGTGGCACCCGTCGTTGTACTCTAAAGCAGTTCCTGCTCCACTAATGGCACCCGTCATGTTACTCTAGCCTAAGATATACTTACTATTGCATCATTAACCTTGTCTTCGTCAGGGAATTCATATTTATCTTGTAATCGTACAATTTTTTCAATAAGTTTATGAGTGTCTTCTGGTATAGATTCTATTGGACGATCATATACAACAGTATACGGAGAAAGTGTACTAGAAAATTTTAAATCCCGTTTTTCATATTCACAACTTGGTCGACTGTCCAGAGAATCAGAGTCCTGAGCCACAACAGGAGCAGGTTTCTCCATTTTTTTCTGTTTTGCCTTCCTTCTTGCATCCCTTGCTTTACACTGTTCGTCTGATAACAAACCTAAACAAAATATAACAGAATAATGTTAATGTAATTTATTTCCTTGTTCCTCAGCATCTATTTATAGCGCCAAATATGGGGGGGGATTTCAAAATTTCAAATTCTATATTAATAAAAGAGCATGGCTCTGGTACTGTACATGTGTGCCTTTTTATGATTTCTGTGATGAGTTATTTATAGATGAGGTTTTTCCAACATGTCACCTGACCTGATTTTGAAAGCTCTCACCTGACCATCAACATCGTTTTTGTATGTACCACACATCATTTTATGCAGAAAGTTTACACTGCACTTTAAAAGTACTATAATATGATAATAGGTGTTACCTAACTTGGGACGAAGTCCAATATTTTTTTTTAAACAATATTAACTCGGATATATGGACCTATAATTTTTTTTCCAAAGTAGACCGAGGGCGGATCCAGATTTTCTTAAAAGAGGGGGCAAATAGGAGGACCCAGACCCAAATCTTCTGTCGTTTTTTAAGTCCTGATCTAGATACGAAACGACCAGGTTACGAAACGTCCGCATCCGATTTTCTGCACAGATTTAACCATGTATTGACTTCTGGTGTGTCATTTCTGGTGCAAGGAATTCAAGCCATTAGAGATATGGAAAATATTGCTATTTCTACCATAGTTGGGACTTTGTCCCATATTAAGCATTTCTGCTTTCATTATGTATAAATTCTGAAACTACAAAGTTAAACTGTAATTCATCAACCACAACAAGGTGACCTAAACTCCTGTCAATCCTCAAACTCCTATACACAGATATGACAATAATAGAAACTGATAATGGGGAGTGATTTTTGTTTAACGCCAACTCAGCAATTGTTCAGCTATATCATGGCAAGAACAACTTAATTTTCAATGAGATGAAGATGAGGTACGCTTTGAACTAGACCAACATGCTTAGTTAGATTTTAATAGTGCTAGCTCAACAGTCCACGGATAGACATGTCCAACACTCTGCCACATTATCCTGATTCTAAGCCAACCAGTCTTTGCTCTTACTCCTTAATGCTGTGTGCTTAGCGGAGAAGCAACAAATACCAAATTTATAGTCTTTGGTTTGACCCAACCGGGTCTAACCCACAATCTACTGGACTCGAGGCCAGCATGCTTCACAACAATTACACAACCGATGCAGTTGAAACTGATGATTGAATATCTGGTTCTCGTTTATCATTGACACAGCAATAAAGATTTATTTTGAATTCATTTAAATTCATGTGCAAAGTCAGTTGCCGAGCCTTAACAAATTTTGCTGGGCTATTTAAATTGTTATTTTAAGGAAGCCCATCTGGCAACTGAACTAAGTTTTGTCCATGCAGTTCCAAATTCCAGACAATTAGACCATGTCTGATTGTACTTTATTTGTGGTATACAAATTTTTGTGAAGGGTAGAGTTATGGTGTTTAATGCCACTTTCAACAATATTTCAAGTATATCGTGGAGGTCAGTTTTATTGGTGGAAAAAACCGGAGTACCCAGTGAAAACCACCGACCTGCCACATACCACTGACAAACAATGTTTTGATTGGTTGTATTGTAGCCAACCACACACAGATTTACAATATTGTTGTGTCCTGGTTCTCACCAATGTTTTGATTGGTTGCATTGTAGCCAATCACACACACAGATTTACAATATTGTTGTGTCCTGGTTCTCACCAATGTTTTGATTGGTTGCATTGTAGCCAATTACAATCACAGATTTACAGTATTGTTGTCTCCTGGTTCCCAACAAATGGTTTACTTTGACATATGATATTTTGATATTTAATTGTTCGCTCTTTTGCATACTACAAGTATGATATTTACTTCTCTTAACTGGACTGTTAATTAACACATCTCAATATCATTATTGTATTGAAAGCATGCCAAGAAAATTTGCCCTTTTTCTATATTAACACCTTCCCATGAAATCATGTAGAACAAAGTTAATATTTTGTAGATACCTGTTAAGAGTCTGTTTAAATGTTAGCTACAGAGTATTATTAGAGTTCTTGTGTGCAGAATTTCCAGTTAGGGTTAGGGTTAGCATGGAAAAAATAACCTAGTGCAATAATTCCTCTGGAAATTATACACTAGTGTAACTTGTCCTCTGGAAAGAATACACTGGTGGAAAGAACACACTGTTACACTACCTACCCTACTTTTTATTCAAGAATATTTGCAATTTTTCCCCCTTGTCCTAATCAGTAATATCAAAATCTTTCAGTTTTATCTGTGTTGTTGTTTTATACTCCTAAATCTGGTTAGAACTGGTGCTATCGTCAGTAACCAACGGCTGATCACGCCCTAACACTCTCAGCCGTGTGTTACAGACAATGCATAGGTGCATGCATACAAATTAGATTTTTCAACATGAACTATTAACGTGACTATGTTCTGTATGATTAAATTTGTTACAAGGGGTACATACATTCCTGCTTCATTCCGACTTCTCGACATCGTTTCAGTCGACAAGCCTGACATTTACGTCTCATCCACATGTCCATTTCACAGTGTCCACCATATTTACATGTATAGTTAGCTCCCCTTGTTATACTCCGTCTGAAAAATCCTACAATTACAAAACAAAGTAAACCATCAAGAAAGTACCAGTAATTTAAAGCGGAATTTGCGGTAGTGCCTACCGCCAACATTTGTGGGCGGAGCTTATCAGTAAAAATCTCCGTTGATATGAACAGCATATTTATGAAACTGTATGTCACATGACCAATGTGACCAAGGTCACATACCTCAGAAATTTGAAGTGATTTTTGTAGGATTTAGACTGATGAAGAATATTATTTTTAATAAGACTAAAAGTTTCGTAGGGAGGAACACTAGTGACCATGCCTGTCAAATATTTTGCACCAAAAGTAACTATGAAACTGTGTATCATTGATTTTTCCTCCTCAAAATGACCGTGGCCAAAATAATGAAGAAACTGAATGTTTGCTCCGCCCACAGCTATTTATACCCACACTCCCAGTTTAATGATACCATTATTACATGTACATGTATATTCAATGAACTACATGTAGTTTGAATCAGTAGTTGTTGAACTTTTTATCACAAAAGACAATTGTTTTGATTAGGGTTTTTGTGTTTAATGCCACATTTAAAAATATTTCAGTTATATCATAGCGGTCAGTTTTTTTGGTGGAGGAAAGCAGAGTACCCAGAGAAAACCATGGACCTGCCGCAAGTCACTAACGAACTTTATCACATAATGTTGTATCAGCATGGATAGGATTTGAACTCACAACTTTAGTGGTTTATAGGAACCGATTGCACATGTAGTTGTAAATCAAACTGCCATAGGATAATGACCATGACGTCCCCTCGATTGCTAGGTAGTTGTAATTACATTAACATGTAGTTAATATCAGAGGTTGATTCTTGCCCTGTGACGGGTATCCTTTCATTGGCTTCATCTAGTTAAAACTATCACGTGTCACTGTATTGTTAGTATGTGACCATGAACATCAGACAGAAGCTGCCAAGAGTAAAGATTAGGGCAGTGAGGTCATAGCTTTTTGCTAACAAAGATGAAAGTAGCTTTAATGCCAAGAGTAAAGATTAGGGCAGTGGGATCATAGCTTTTTGCTAACAAAGATGAAAGTAGCTTTAATGACAAGAGTAAAGATTAGGGGAGTGGGATCATAGCTTTTTGATAACAAAGATGAAAGTAGCTTTAATGACAAGAGTAACGATTAGGGGAGTGGGATCATAGCTTTTTGCTAACAAAGATGAAAGTAGCTTTAATGACAAGAGTAAAGATTAGGACAGTGGGATCATAGTTTTTTCCTAACAAAGATGAAAGTAGCTTTAATGCCAAGAGTAAAGATTAGGACAGTGGGATCATAGCTTTTTGCTAACAAAGATGAAAGTAGCTTTAATGCCAAGAGTAAAGATTAGGGGAGTGGGATCATAGCTTTTTGCTAACAAAGATGAAAGTAGCTTTAATGCCAAGAGTAAAGATTAGGGGAGTGGGATCATAGCTTTTTGCTAACAAAGATGAAAGTAGCTTTAAATATCTTAATTTCCTTCTATTTTCAAAGACAAACAAATATGCTGCAAGACAACTATAATTTTCAAAAATGATGTCCTTATTTCCTCCACAAGCTAATGAAGCAAGGTAAGGGATGTGTATTGGTATGATTTATCAGTACTGGTTGTAGGATTATACCATTCAATAGGATAATGGGTGCGTGACCACTGATTATTTCATGGTGGTCAGTTTCATTGGCGAAGGAAACAGGAGTAACCAGAAGCCTAGAACAGCCAACACTGCAGGACTATATAGGAAATTTTTTTACAAGTATCTATAAAATCACTTGTATCCAGTGTCGGATTTACTAATGTGCTTAGGTGTGCTTAAGCTCAGGGCCACGTTGGGGGGGGCATCTTGCTGCCAAAAACAATATTTCACTATGAATTTTTGCTTATGTTGTGCAATTTTAAAGTTGAAGACGTTCTGTTTCAGAGCAATTCCAGACATAATAATAGAGTTGACTGCCTGTGTAGGCCTATAGCGTCTACCTCCTTCAGAGCCCAAGTACGGGGCCTCATAATTTAAATAGCACAGGGCCTCATTTTTCCTAAATCCCGCACTGCTTGTATTGTAAAACTCCAGTACCGGGTACTAAGTTTACTTTTTGTGTTGATTCAAATTGTGGAAATTCAAAATCAACAGGACACTTTAACATATAATCCTATTCCTCTGAATAGCTGAACATACCTATAGGATCCAATGGGGGGGGGGAGGGGTGAACAGAAATAATATTTGAAATAAAACATAATGCATTGTATTGATACATGCACAGTTAACCCTGCTTTAGTGACCACCTCTATTAAGCAATAACTTGTATTATGTAACCTTAATTTTCATTTCCCTTCACAGTGCATTTCATATTAATTAAACCTGTATTTAGCGACCACCTGTCTTATGTGACCCTATTTCAATGTTCCCTTGGAAGTTCACAAATGACAGGTTTGAATGTATGTAGATATATTATACAGAAATAAAGACCCTACGGTCTACAGAATCCAATCTGATGTCCAAGGTTCAACAAGTTGCTATTCAATAATAAAAATTCAAAATATGTTTGTTTTGGTGTTTTTTTTCAAAACAGATAAGAATAGTCTCACCTTTGCAGCCCTCACAGCTGAGTGCGTTGTAATGATACCCTGAGGCCCTGTCTCCACAGATTCTACATAATTCCTCTTCAATACTTTTTCCTGGGACACCATTTCCTTTGACTTTTTTCTTGGGGTCATTATATGTACTGGAGGAGACCACTCTGTCTGAATTCGGTCCGTACTGGCTGTAGTCATTATTATCCATGACAAGAGGCCCCATAGGACTTAGGACCGTTCCATCTAGGGAGGTTTGAGAGTTTCTTTGATCTGTAACTTCATCATGTAGTACTGAAATTAAGAGATATATTTATAAAGCTTGGTTAATTTATGGTATTTAACGTCACTTTAAACAATATCATGGCGGTCAGTTTTATATACATCAGGGGTGTGGAAATACTGAAATGTTCTACTTGTCCCCGGGCAAGTCATCTGAAAAAAGTTACTTGTCCGGACAAAATCCTACTTGTCCTGTTTTTTGTGCAAATATTTGATACTTATAAACACAGTTGCTAAATTGCACTTGTTTATATATNGCTAAACGAATGGTGCTTGCAGTGTATCAATGGTGTGAGTTCAAATCCCGTCGAGGGAAGAACAAAAATTTGACAGCTTTAAAATCTAATTCTAACACTGTTTGGTTTAATTTTCATATATATATGTTGAATAGAGTACACCTCACGATACGATCACGACATATCTATGAAGATCATGAACATTTAAATCTATCATCAAAAAGACTTTTACCGGACTTGAGTATGAGCAATACAACCAATGTCTTCCATTATATGAAACAGGAACTGTTTATCATTTAGGGGCACCTGACTTTTTTGGTAGGATCCGTGTTGCTCATCTTTTTCTGTGTTGTGTTTTTTGTTTATATTTGTCTTCGTTCCATGTGTTGTACCCAATGTTGCCTGTGTCTTTGGATTGTCCATTCTTGACTGTCCCTTCGGCTTTCTCTTATGTTTTCTTAAGCAATGTTAATATACCCAGAAAATCAATTCATCTGGGTTTGTGTTGCTCTATCTTTAGTTTACTGTATAGTGTTTTGTTCTTTTGTCCTTTTTCTTTTAGGGGCCCGGATGGCTCAATGAGTTAGGTCGTTGGATCTGACAAGGCCTAAATTAAAATATTGTTTGTTTCCCCTTTGCGACCGACTCGCCGAAATTGGCATGACTGAAAAAATTTTAACAGCCCGTTCCGTGATTTTTTTTTTTTTTTTTTTGCGATTTCCGGAATTTTTTCATGTCCGATTCTGGCATTGGATTCATATTATATAATACTCTTCCGGAGCGTACCGTGAGTATTCATTACTAAAAAACCTAGAGTCCCGACTGTTCCGAATATTCGTAGAAGCATTTCTGAGTTTGAAGCTACGTTATGTGAAATTGTATTACCTGTAAAACACATGTAAACAGAGTGGGAAACCAATTCCCAAAAGAAACCCCTTAAAATAATAAAAAAAGAAATATGTTTTCTCTTGAAAGTCAAATAAAAACTGTTCAGTCTTCAATCTTTTCATTGACATGGCCCAACTGTTGCCAACATACAAAGATATCAGTTTCTGACAATGGATAAATTTTCCAAGATCCCACAAGCCCGTGACAAAGGACAACATAAATTACATTCTTTGATTACAATTGCACAGATAATATGACAATAAACAAAGATATTGGGTGTATAGAAATCAGTTTGTCTGTCTGCCTGCAGAATCATGCTTGATAAAAAAAAATAATTCACCTACCTTCCGACCCAGATCTTTCAGGCTAGGGTCGGAAAGGGGAAACAAACATATTTTTAAGGCTGGCCCAACTCATACAAGCCTATCACCAATATGGCGTGGGTTCGCGCCCGGCTTTGTAAATTACAAACTAGAGGCTCTGGAGAGCCTGTCATCGCCCACCTGGTAATAATTGGCAGGGTAAATCCTTAGGAACGTGAAGTCTAACAAAGATTCATATTTTCTTGCGACTTAAGACACAATTTGCTTACTATTGAATGTGTGCTCCATAAATTCTGAAAACTGGATATAATTTTGAAAGTTGACCATTTAAGTACCATCCATGCCATGTTTGCTTTAAATTGGCTAACTGGTTTCAGAGGAAAAAAAATTTAAAAATTTTTCCCATAGGGTCCTATGTTAAATGTTTGCTGATGGTGGCCATCTTGGATGGAGGACATTATTTTGAAAGTTGACCACCTAAGGACCATTCATGCCATGTTTGCTTTAAATTGACTTACTGGTTTCAGAGGAAAAAATTTTTAAACATTTTTTCCATAGGGTCCTATGTTAAAACTATGTTCGCTGATGGTGGCCATCTTTGATGGAGGAAGGGGTCACATGACATTATTTTGAAAGTTGACCACCTAAGGACCATTCATGCCACGTTTGCTTTAAATTGACTTACTGGTTTCAGAGGAAACAATTTTTAAACATTTTTTCCATAGCGTCCTATGTTAAAACTATGTTCGCTGATGGTGGCCATCTTGGATGGAGGTCGGATTCACATGACATTATTTTGAAAGTTGACCACCTAAGGACCATTCATGTCATGTTTGCTTTAAATTGACTTACTGCTTTCAGAGGAAAAAATGTTTAAACATTTTTCCCATAGGGTTCTATGTTAAAACTAAGTCGAGTCATGGCGGCCATCTTGGATATGCGATCGGCACAAAAATAACAAATTTAGTAGAGGACCATCCAGTCAATCATTTCTATAATGTTACAATTCCATCGGCTGAGTAGTTTCTGACAAGAAGATTTTCAAAGTTTCAACCAATCAGAACACATTATTGGCCCTGGTGGCCATGTTGGATTTCCGATCTGCACCAAAATAACAAATTTAGTAGAGGACCTCCCAATGAAATTTCTGCCAAATTTGGTCCAAATCAGTTCAGTTGTTTCAAAGAAGAAGAAGAAAGTATGAAAAGTTTACAGACGCGGACGACGACGACGACGACGGACGCAAAGTGATGACAAAAGCTCACATGACCCTTTGGGTCAGGTGAGCTAAAAAGGGTGCACTCGATTCGCAGCCACATGTGATCAAGTTTACCAGTTGCTTTCCCATGGTCGGTGGTTCTCTCCGGGTACTCCTGGCTTCCTTCACCACTAAAACTGGTCGCCATGATATAGCTGAAATATTGTTGAAAGTGGCGTTAAACACCAAAAATCAATCAATCAATCAACCTTTTTCTTTTGCCCATTGTATTGACTGTTCTTCTTTGATTTGCAGCATCTGATTATCTTGAAACTTTTCTTAAATTTATTACTTCACGATCTGGATTCATACCGAAGTACTGTATTATAAATGAATGTCTAATTGACCACATGACATATAATAATAATAATAAGCGTCAAGTTCAATGTTCGAAAAAAAGTATTACAGAAACAAGACAGGTATATATTAAGATTCCAGGTCTTAAAACTTAATACTAATCATTAATATAATACTATTGTATATACTATTACAACATGTTAGATGTACTTGTGTTTGTTGATTGCTATAAATCCATCAGTGATTAGCCACCGAAATCAACAACAACAAATAAAACATGAATAAATCACACACCTACACTCACACGAATTGTTTTTCTTTTTCTTTTTAAGATAAATAATATACTACACATGTTAAATGTCTATATAAAAGAACATTAAAAATAAGTTGTCGGAGGCAATACAAATTGTTTTATTATTTTCTTCCTGTCAGGTAACGCTTGGGAACACTAATTTGTTTTCTGTATATGGAGATCTTCCATTTTAAGACACGGACCTTCGGTATCTTTAAATTCTTCTTACAAGGGTATTAAAATGTCGAATAAATATATAAACCTACCGATTTGCTTGATATCAAAGTTATAATCATAACAAACGTCATGAATGTTTTGATGTCACAACTGAAATCATCTCAACGAATGGCAAGATTTTGTTGGTTTGTGGAGTTTATTTTCATATTTAATGTAATAATATCTTCTTATACTTGGCAAAAATAAAGAATGGGATTTCTACCGCCAAACAAATCAACATTCTACGAAATCCCGCCACTGATATGATTAGTGGCTGGTTTTCAGAGGTTGCACTAAGAATAGAGACTTCTATAGAGGATATTGTATCAAAACTATCATTGACAACAGATATATGGCTTACAGTGAAAAAACTCTCCAAATGGAGGGGGGGCCACCCTCTTCTAGGAGATCACTTTAAAATCTAACAACTAAAGGAAACAGATTTATAAAAGATGTTCCTCTTGTTTCTGAGTCCTTTTTATTCAATGTCTCTTTTGTGAACGTATATTTGTTTTGCCTAATATTTGTTCTTTTGGATAATTTATTATAAACAGTTCCATTAAATAACTTGCTTGGGGAACAAATATTCTATACAGCTTACTTTGTCAGGAATGAATATTGCAATATTTTTTCCACTGTATTATACCGGTACTATATACACAAAATAATATTTGAACTACAATGTCACAACTCTTTATTAATCAACTATGTAGCATAAACCTGTTTTAAGAGACCACCTGTCTTGGAAGACCATTTTTGATTAGTAAAAAGTTAGTGTCCTCTCATTACAGGTTAACTGTATCAGAAGAAGTTGAGAGACCACCTGTCTTGGAAGACCATTTTTGGTTAGTAAAAGTTAGTGTCCTCTCATTACAGGTTAACTGTATCAGAAGAAGTTGAGAGACCACCTATCTTGGAAGACATTTTTGGGTGATAAAAGACAGTGTCCTTTCAAAACAGGTTTAAATGTATCGGAAGAAGTTGAGAGACCACCTGTCTTGGAAGACATTTTTGGGTGATAAAAGATGGTGTCCTTTCAAAACAGGTTTAAATGTATCGGAAGAAGTTGAGTCCACCCGTATTGGAAGACATTTTTGGGTGATAAAAGACGGTGTCCTCTCAAAACAGGTTTAAATGTATCAGAAGAAGTCGAGTCCACCTGTCTTGGAAGACTTTTTTGGGTGATAAAAGACAGTGTCCTCTCAAAACAGGTTTAAATGTATCAGAAGAAGTTGAGTCCACCTGTCTTGGAAGACTTTTTTGGGTGATAAAAGACGGTGTCCTCTCAAAACAGGTTTAAATGTATCAGTAGAAGTAACGACCAAAAGATCTGAAGTTATGTGGACAGAAAAGGATGTAAACATGTTTTTATAATATAGCTGGTTCTTCATTGAATATATTACAGATAAATATATGGTAAGTATGGTGATTTGTATATATATGGATGCTTAAGAACAAACAACCACCATTTATAATTGACCATGCATAAACAGACGGGGAGTTAAACATATGAGCTAATCACACAAACAAAATATTTACAAGAGGTCATATTTAAGAAATCAGTGGAGTATGAAAAATTGATGAAATGCCTATAGACATTTATTAGTTGGTAAAATGTGGACATGAAATAACAAATAACCATAGAAAAATGTTAGTAGTTGAATACTATAAAAAAATATCAGCAATTGACAAAAATTGAATACCGTTATTTTATTAAAATAACAAAATCAACCAATGTATTAAAGAAAACTGAAGTTACTCAATTGAAATGTATAAAGAAAAAAAGCCATAAGAATCCAACTCTGATGAGGAACAAGAACTAACAATTTATTAAAACTTAGGGTCAATTTCCTCAAGGAACAGGTAATGGCAGCCAATTTTGGCAACTTATTTTTTGATGTCTTTTTGTTTACTTGTTCCTAGAGCAGTTTAAATTATTTGCCTTTTTAATCTTTTAACTATATGAGCCTACCCGATGATCAAGGTTTTTCCAGGAACGTGTCACATGCACTAAATCAGAATATATATCTACTCAATTTATTTTTATTTATTTTTAACAACTAAACAAAAGGGAAAAAAGATCAAAAAATCTAAATATACCTTCATTTTATTAGAAACAAATCATTGTCAGCCATCTGTTAGAAAACGTAAGTTATTGAATGTAAACAGAGAAAAAGGTCGTAAGTCAAATGATTATTGAAGAATAAGTCAATCCTGAACAAGAGAAAATGACAATCCTAAGATCAATACATGTAACAAATGTACAAGAAATTAAAATATAAATAAATCAGTTTTATCATAAGAAAAAAAATGAAAAGGGGATATGAATGGTTTTGGTTTAAGATGTTTAATGCCACTTTCAACAATATTTCAGTCATATTATGGCGATCGGTTTTATTGGTGGAGGAAACTAAAGTACCCAGAGAAAACCACCAGCCTGTCACAAGTCATTGACAAACTTTATCACATAATGTTGTATCGAGTACACCTTGCAATGAATGGGGTTAGAACTCACAATATTATTGATGATAGTCACTGCTTATACAGGTAGTTGTAAATCCAACTACCATACAATCATGACCATGACAGCCCCTGGAAAGACCAGGTCCAATAGAAAATGACTCTATTATGGTCCAAGCAGAAAAGAACAAGGCTGTATCATCATTTTGTTCTTCTTTCATTCACCAATAGAATCACATGAAGATGGACACTGTGTGTTGATATAGATAACACCTTTGAGCAGATGTTTCAGCTGACCTTCTTAGATCTTTAAAGAAGTGTTAATAATACAAGATCTACTATTGCTAACATTATTTGCCATTAAAGACATTGAATATGGACCTTAGTTTATACAATATTCCAATTAAGATAGTATTGAGTACAAATATTATAGTTAGCGAGCATCAAAAATACTTATAAACGAGATTTATTTTATATTTCAATCCATTTTTTTTTTTTTATATAAAAGATTTAATATACATAAGTATACAATAATGATGTCCACTTTGTTAGATTTTTATAGTACTACTTTAGTTCACTGAACCAACACATTATCCTGATTCAGTCAAAACAATCTTTGCTCTTACACCTTAATACTATGTACTTGGTGGAGAAGCAATTTTATGGTCTTTGGTTTGACCCGATTGCAGCTAAAATCCACAATCGAGGTGAGCCCACTATTACACCCCTATTTTTTGTGGAAGAAGCTTACAAAGCATATAAATTCATCACTAAATCTGGCAACAATAGAAGATACCAATTGTCACATCAAAAAGTACCATATGACCTTCCTGAGGTCACATGCAAATGTCAAGATCAAATTTGTAATACATTTTCTTGCCCCTATTTTTCATAATTGTGACCACAAACACAAAGTAAGAGACCACAATCCCTTTATCATAAATGAAATGGACACCAGTGAAAATATCAACAAAACATTTTTATTATTTACGCTTTATGCAAAAAGGTGATAATAATGGTTAATATTTAGAGAGAGAGGTAAACGACTTCTGTATATCTAATACAAGTGTAAAAGTATCTGTTTACATACTAATTAATTAATACCTTTCCGAGGCATTGCCCGCTGTGTATGGATTGACACATGTGTCATACGACTGATCTGTGACAAATCTTAACAGTGAACTTTATAATCCAGTGTTACCAGGATGTTTAAGGTATAAGAAGGAACGGCCACTATTAAGGATCAAATTTCTGATCTATTCTAATGCTTATTTCTTTAAGGGTTAATTCTCCCTCTCTTTTCTATGAGAGCAAAATCTTTGCGATTGGATATCCAAAGTGTTTTAATCAGAATGTTGCATGTTAAAAGAAGATGGCTGACTGACTGTTTTACATTGAATAAAGCTAATAAAACTACTTTAGTAAACTTTGTTCTGTATTGTACTTTTTCCCCATATTTTGTACTTTATTTTTAAATAATCAATAAAGTAAACATTTTACAAAAAAACATATAAATGCTTCATGTTTCATGTTTTCCAGCTAAAATAAGTATTTGATTTAGAAGCTTCCACTGAGCAGAAATTTGTACTTTCCAATAGAGCAAAACAACAGAGACAGGTGCAGTGGTTGCTGAACAATATAAATACATACATATTAAATGACAATGTTAAGAGTTGTAAATTACATGTATCAATATATTGATATACAAAAAAAAAGCTATCACAGATGCACAACCTGAATTCATAAATTGCTGTCAAGAAGCAGTTATAAATGTTGTATAATATCAACCACAGTTTCCTCTAAAGAACAAAAAGGTTTTACAATTATCACTTAATTTAGAATTAGACCTACTAATGTTATCTCATACCATACTTCTGTTCCACTATTACTGGCATAATTCTCAGTGTGTGAATCAATCATAATTACATTTCCAAAAACAAGTCAAATTGTCTATAATTGTATTATTTTAAATCACTACATGTGTAAACAGATGTATCACATGCATCTGGAGTATTCAAAAGCTCTTGCTCTCCTGATCTTTAATGATTATGTGTAAAAAAAAATTATAATTAAATCTTTCAAAGGACCAAAGTACTTTATAATATATCTATTTCTATGCAACGAAAAATGCACAAAAATCCATTCACTGCATCGGCTATATGCAAATAAATTGTGAAAAATTGAGTCTCATCCAATCAAAATAATGTTATGTACATAAACACTAGTCCCTATCTAATAAGCACCCCCCCCCCCCTTTGTCAGGCCAGATTTCACTGAGAAAGTAAAACACTACTAAATTCTCCCTCCAGAGAAGTTGGCAACCTTTCTCATAGGGCTACTTTTTCATTGCAGAAGGGGGGGAGGTCTAACAAGATAGGGACTACTGTGCACTAAAACAATGGATTACTACATACATGTACAGAAGTATACATCTACATGTACAGACATATACATCTACATAACATGCCCCACATGCCCATGAGCAATACTTTAATTTACAGTACATGTTTTTATTATACAGGTATAGAGTTTTTGGTGTTTACTAGTTGTTAAATGACAGGAAAAACAAGGGGACAATAAGATGTATGATATTTGTACTGGTTTCTAAGGTTAACAGTATCAAGCATGGCTAGTAACAGAAGTGTAAACATTTGGGATAGTAATATTTTCTGTTTTGTGTTCATTGTAGACCTTCTCATTTGACTTTTATAAAAACAAAAAATGAGAGAGGGAAAAATAGCATAGGAACCTAAAGTTTGCATGGTTGGTAAATTTTCAACTGTGGTATAATCTATGTTGTTGATATGCAGAGAAGTTAATACAAACTTTGGGACACATGTTTCTGTTATAAAAACAAGTCTCTACCATACAATTGGGTTTGTTTGTTTGATGGTGTTTAACGCCACTTTCAACAATATTTCAGTAATATTGTGGAGGTCAGTTTTATTGGTGGGGGAAACCGGAGGACCAGGAGAAAACCACCGACCTGTTGCCAGTCACTGACAAACTTTATCACATAGTGTTGTACCTCTCCCTGATTGAGATTGTAAATCCAACTACCAAACGATATCACGATATTTAGGTTTTAATGTGATAATTTCTAATTAACAGATCATATGAATTCAATCTTGATATGAATTTTGAACACTATGATTCTTAGCACTAATTAAAGATTGGTTCTGATGAAAGGTATTGTAGCCCTACCCGTTTCCAAACAAGAGCCCCAAACATGCAAAAATTGATGTTTCTGTTATTTGCACATGAAGAGTATATTTTTCATCTGATTTTGATGGACTTTTTTTTAATGAATTTCCTAAGAAAAGTCCCTTTCAGAAAAATTCATAGTATTATTATATTATTACTGTTTTTGGCATAAAAGAAATTCAAATTTTATACTATTTATTTTTCATCTAATATTAATGCAGTTTTTGTTTTTTTTTAATATAAAATGATCATCTTAATGGGTTATTGATGGGATATAAAAAGACTTGCTAAGTTATTTCTAAAAAGGGTCTGAAAGGGACTCAATTTCCTATATATGACAAGTATATATATAAATAGAATAGACAATAGACTATAAGTCTCCACTCATGCTGGGGTGTCAAAAACTGGAGGAGAGACCCAAATACTAAATTTTCTCATTTATGTACATAAAGAAATTGCAAGTCTAAAACCATGTCTTCAACAATTGGAAGGATTTTGAAATTATTTTGTACAGTAGAGATGAGGTGTGGAGTCGTGAATCTAAGAACCATCCACTGATTTCAGTGTAAATGTATGATAGTTTTCCTTCTCCCCCCAAGAAACCATGAAACTATACCAAGAACTTCGTACAATACTTGCACTAGTACGAAATGAGACCTACGAAATGATATTAGATTTATTGCTAAGCATATCCCCTGACCAGAGCCTGGATGAGGAGACAAATATGTTTTAATATCAAAATAAACTTCTACTTAGTCTGTTGTACTGCTCATTGTTAATTTAAAAAAACGTACAACACAGAGCAAAATGTTTCCATGGTTTAAGAGGATTAAATTTAATATTGACACCGACATGTTTTTTTTTTTTAAAGTCTGAAGTAGGACATCCCATTTACAGACAAGCTAAATGTATACATACATGTACAGTCATAACTGTTTTATGTGAACTTCCAATGGAATATTGAAATAGATTCACACAAGACAGGTGGTTACATAATACAGGTTGAGGTCAAACAATGAAGGTTATTGCTTAATAGAGGTGGTCACTAAAGCAGGTTAGACTGTACACAATTACTGTTGTAATATAGCTGGATTTCTTTGTTATCTCATTTTTTTTTTTAATTATCTACATGAAACAGAACAAAGTCTTGAAATATGGCAATATAAAACAAAGGCCTGGTCTATAAACTTGTTTGTTCTAGAAGGTTCAAAAGTTCATATTGTCATATTTTTACTGAAGGATTGATTGATTGATTGATTGGTGTTTAATGCCGACTTTAGCAGTATTTCAGCTATATCCTGGCTTTTACTAGAGGATCTTCTGACATTTCAAAGACATTGTTGGAGAGAACAGGCCTTTCAATAAAGGACAGTACCAGGTACTTTTACACACCTAAAAATTCTAATACAAAGTACCGCCTGTAAATAGTGAAATACTAGTTGACTAAAAAGCCCTGAGAGAATAAAAACATTGTTTTGAACAGTTGGATAATGGGACTGTTGGAATACTGAGTTGTAGTAACAGTGGGATGTTGAATTTAACGGTCGGACCACTTGTAATTCCTCTCAATTACCTATATAGGGATAGAAAATGCAATACCGGTAACAGAACTGCAAAGTGTAGTCTTTCCAAACTAAAATAATTTCCTATCAATTTCATATAAAACCATGAGTTTAAAAAATAAATTCTTGTCAAGTTGTTTCTACCCAGATTTTCATGAAAATTGCATTATCAAAAGCAGAAATAAATATAGCTTCTTCTTGCTAATATAATTTTCATATAATTCAAATTTCTACTTTTCCTTAAAATATGATTTAAAACACAATTTTTATTTCACCAAATATTTCTATATATTTGTGACATTGAGAATTTACATTTGTGTTTAAATCATAAATTCTTGTAAATAAAAGTTTTAAAAAATTTAATGAAAATATTAAAATAAACTAGTTATTAATTTTGCTTTTTAAAGTGAAAAATTCAATAAAATCATATAAGAAAATGACTTCAATAGAATTTTGTTTTTAAATAAGTGGATTTATATGTAATATATAAGGAAACATCTTAGTGCAGAAAGACTTTTTATACATGAATGTAGGCATGTAGTGATGTCTGTATAGTAAACATTTGCATACATAAACATGCTTAAGGTACCATTTTTAGAATGCTGAATCTATCAACAAAATTTCAAGACTAAAATTAAATGTTCAAGATGTTTTGTTGACCAAAAAATCTTATTAAAATGATTTTTTCTCTCTCAAATTGAAGCCCTCATGATGGGGAAATCTTATATGAATTAATGGGAGGTTAGGGCTATGGTGTTTAATGCCACTTTCAACAATATTTCAGGTATATCGTGGTGGTCAGTTTTATTGGTGGAAGAAACCAGAGTACCCGGAGAAAACCACTGACCTGTTGCAAGTCACTGACAAACTTTATCACATAATGTTGTATCAAGTACACCCTGCCATGAGCGGGATTTTTAGTAGTGATAGGCACTGATTGCACAGGTAGTTGTAAATCCAACTACATGTACCATATATACAATCACGACAGCCCTTGAAATGAGTTGCGTTTCATTATTGATAGATAACAATTTAAAAAAATTCAGCTATTTTGGGTGGGGTACAAAACCTGAGTTTGTGCCTGAAGACAACCACTAACCTTCCACAAAATGAATTTTAGCATATAAAGTTGTAATGGATATATCTAACCATGGGTGGAAATCAAACTCACAACATCAGTGGTCATATGATTGATTGGTGGCTAACAACGTCCAGCAGCATGTATTTCATGCATATGGAGGAAGACAGCGTAACAGGCACAGATTACATATGTGGATGTAAATCTAACCATACAGTGTAGGAAACCATTTTTTTCAAACACTCGCCATTTTGGCTAGTTGCTTCAAAACTGTATTTGCCAAATTAGAATTGCACTTGCCAAGTTTGGCCAGTGGGTAGATATTTCTACTCGCCAATGATCTAATGTAAATATTTTACATGAGAAATAATAACAAAGATTTATTACATCTTTATTCATTCTGCATACAAATCAGTTACTTTTTCAAATAACATCATAACTTGATTCCGTCGATTATAAGCAGTATTTAATTCAATCATGTCTTCGAAATAACTGTTTAGAACTTCAAAATTAATTGCTGCAAAATCTGACCCTGACTGGAAAATTACGATTTTTTAAACATTTACATTTTTACCATGATGATGCCCACCCAAACCCAATTTTATTTGCTATCATCAAGTTTTACTCTACCGAATCGGTATTTAAGATAATCTGAATCGCTTGCATTGAACTTTGGGAGGTATATATTAATTTTATTTGATCCCAGTTCGGAAAAGGACGCCATCTTTTAGCGTTTTCTATCAATAAAAGAAATCAATATGGCGGACGTGAAACATTGCACCACTATTCCTATCAACGATTTTGAAGGATTTCTTCACATCTTTTATTGTTGAATCAAAAATTTTACGGAATCATTGACTGAGAAACTACTTCGTCAGATTGGTTGACAGGGGAGAGTGCAAAATAATCAGAACTCGCCTCACGATGTTCTGTCGCCAGATTATTGAGTTCTTACACAAACTTACTCGCCGAATTTGTTCTCTTCTCGCTTTTGGCGAGTGGTGGTTTCTTTCACTGCCATACGAAACCCAGCAGTTGACAGTGTATGATTGGATTGGATAATTGGTATTTAATTAATATTTCAGTGAAGGACAGACCATTCAACTTTTAGAAGTTAAGGGGGACCTGTTTATTTCCCCCCTGAGCCAGAATGTTTTCTTTACACAAAACAAACATCAGATTATTATTTTTTAATTTTGACTGTTTTTTTTATATAAATACTATCAAAATGACTCATTGAAAACTGCAGGTTCAGATTATTTAATTTTTGCATCTCTCAGGTTTAATTAAATTTTTTCTACAAAATTTGGCAACAGAAATTTATTTAAAACAAAAACAAAAACAAAAAACAAAAACAAATACAAAAAAAAATTTTAAACTGAGATTTTGTTAAATATATACAAATTTTAAAATCATTATTGTTTAATTTTGACACTAAATGAGCTTATTTAAATTAATAATCAACAAACAGTAATTAGTCAGTAAAAACTACCACACATAGAACATATATAAAGAAAGAAAGACTATATTTAGGGGATGAAATATCATGAAAGACAATTTATTATTAATTCCCTTATTTCTCTGGTAGCAATGCTCTGCTCAGTTCCAAACAGAAATATATGGTTGAACTAGTCATATGATACAAGTAATGTAATATTTAGCTATTTTGATGGATTATGTCCAAAAAAAAATCTTTTCATTAATAATATTTGAAATTATCTTTATGATCATTGAAATGCTACAATTTAGGATTATTAACCAATTTCAGTATTAATAATTAATTATTTATGAGAATATGACAATCTGTATAAAATTGTACTCAAAACTAATAGTTGCAAAATCATAAATACAATTCAGTTAAATAGGCAATAAAGTTGATATTTTTGAATCTCAAGAAGAGATTTGATGTAAATTTACAGAGTTAAATATATTTACCAGAAATTACTATTATAAACTTTTAAATGTTGCGATGAGAACATGTTATTACATGGAACATATTCTAAATTAATAATATTAATAGTAATTTCTGGTAAGTATATTTGACCAATTTTATAAAAAAAATTATAAAAGGCCTTAATTCAGAAACAGAAAATCAATTCATAAATAATGAGACGTTAATTTATTATTAAAAAGGTAAATTTTGATGCAAGAATGCAAATCAATAATTTCCGTGGCACGAAATATAACGAGAATTTATTGTCTTCTCCCAAAATAGTTCGGAGGCGTATGAATTTTTTGGTGCCAAAAATGATTGTGTTATTTCTATATACAAGCAGCGAGCTAGTCGACAAACATAAGTTTGTGTTGTGGTTGTTATTTTCTGTAGATAAAGGTGTATAGGATAAGAACTTCAGGTTATAGAGAAGACAAGTAATTATCTGTGTGTTGACTATGAAATGATAATGAAATAATAATATTTTATACCATTTTAAGACAATGGACAATTTTTTTTTGCATAAGTACTATTTGAGATATTTTTTATTTTAATAATTATATCTATAGATATAAATTTGTTTTTAATTTTAACAAAAAAATATTTACAACTTAATTTCTGTATCAAAATTTTTTAAATCAACAGTTTATCCTATAACATCTCGAATTATTGATATGCATTATTCTTCATTAAAATTATACTTATAAACATA
>MJUT01060772.1:168796-182074 GCA_002080005.1 Gigantidas platifrons
ATTATCTAAAAGTCATCAGTAGGCAGAATCTACTTGAAAAGTGAAGGAAGGAATTTCATAAGGAAATTACAGAAAAAAATTTGTCGTATTTTAAAATAAAAATTTTAAATTTTGGAAGTTGTTTCCTTCGTGCACCAAGTATCTCTGAAGGAATAAAAGATACAACAAATTAGCTACAATACAACAATGAGGATTTTTTTCTTCAAAGGAATAAAACTGCATACAAATAAGTTTTAAAATAAAACAAAAGTGATCATTTTTGCTCCTTTTACCTCCAAAAACATAACTCAGTTATGTCAAATCTATTTACAAAACACAGACAGTAAATTAATATCAAAATCAGACTGAAAATAAAAATAAAAAATTGTGGGTGTTGGACTTATTTTAACCTCCTTATATCTTGGGAATGGCACGATCCATACAGAAATCAGTTGTCATACTATATAAACAAGCATAAAGAAAAAATATGCATCAAAATTGGTTGAGAAATAAATTCTTCACATACAAACAGAAAACACCATGTTTGAACTCTTTGGGTCTCTGTTCCTTTGTCTTTCTGATAAAAAACAAAATTATTTTTTTGCTCAAATTGGCCCTGTGGTCTCAAAGAAAAGATTAAACAGTAAAAAGTTTATAGGTGACAACAATGATGACGCTGATCCTGATCCGACCAAAACCTACACAAGATAACATAATAGCTCACATGACCCTTTGGGTCAAGTGAACTAAAAAAATATATAACAAAGCCTTCAAAAAGTCTAAAACATGACCATAAAAGTCAAATCAAAAATGCATTAAAAATACACTTAAAAACAATAAGTTTTTCACAAAACAGAAAGTTTATCTATTTTGCAAACTATTTATTCCTTGTTCTTCAAGTACATTTTTATGCAGTTTTAATTTCATTTTCATGGTGCAATACAATTTCAAGATGTTTAATACATAAATATAGATAAATAAATGCTTAATTCCAATTCAAATGCTGACTTTTGGTCTCTAAACTAAATGTCATATAGCAGACAGATTCTCAACAAGATACGTTTGTGAAAACCCAAATCTAGCATTAACTCAGATACTTAAAATTTACCTGCTTCTGTCAAGAACTGGGAGAAATCAACTTCATCCTGCGCCGGCCAGAAGATTTGCGAAACATCTTCCATCCCAAACATCCCCCGTGTGATCAGCATTCCGGTCATTTATCACATTTCAGACTTTTTCGCCATATGTAGAATTAACTTCACACCTCTTATTTCACACAGAAAAAATATGCATATGAAATATCTTTTAAATATGAATTCCCAATTTTTTCTATACATGTATATATATCCTCTTTCCTTTTAAAAATTAAATCGTAATATTTCTCTGCATGAATATCTTCCCAACACAAACAAATACAGAAGTAATTGTAAATATCACTAAAATTAAATGGTCGAAATTAAAAATAAATTAGAAATTTCTAAAAAAAAAAATTAAATAAAAATAAAAAATAATAATAACAATAATATTTCCTGTCGAATCCTACTTCAAGATCATCATAATCCATTTGTTAATCCTTTTAACCACTAATTTTTATTATTTTTTTCAAATCAAGATTGTGCAACCATCGTTTTATAAAATCGTCAAGCAAATACATGTATACTAAATATCAGAGGATAATTAACGGGAGTTTATACAATAGCAATAATTGTATATCTATATAAATAATTGTTGAACTCTTCTTGACTGTTAGTTAATCAATATCGCTGGGAATGTTTGGCCAAAGAGTGACCCTAACTGAACTAGACATACATGTCTCAGGTAAAAACTGACCACTGACTGATATGGAAATCTAGTCACATAACCCAAGTTAAGTAATCCCTTGCCAAAACAGCCAGTCAAGCAGACAATTCTAATTGTCAATTATTTACACAAATTATGGCCCTTTTCACATGGATTAAAATTGGTATTATTCTCAAGTGAAGTTGACTGACCGGGAGTATTTACAGCATTAGTACATGTAGCTAATTCCAGTGGGTGACGTCATGGTATTAAAAGGTGTTTAGTGGTCAGCCAGAGATCATTGACATCAACTTGACCAGGTGAAGTTGTTTATTTTGTATTAATATACTTGGCTACTGAATGGGATGAGATAATGTCAGATTTTTCTTCACAAATTGATAACATAAATAAGCATACGTCGGAGGCTACCTCTGGCTGGCACCTCTAACTCCTCAAATCTTTTAAGCACCTCGCCAAAATTATATTGTAGCTTTTATATATCATCAATAATAATATTCTATGATAAATCTGGGGGAAAAACCTGAATTTATTTTGTAGTTTTTACATATTACATATCATTAATAATATTCCGAGTTAAATCTGGGGAAAAAAAACAAATTTATTTTGTAGTTTTATATATATATATATTATATCATTGATAATGATATTCTGAGTCAAATCTGGGGGAAAAAAACTGGATTTATTTTGTAGTTTTATATACACTGAACCGCAAAAGAAACGTCGCATTTTACAAAATTCTTTTTAATACTGAAATAACCATTAAAAATGTTATTTTTGAAAATATATGTGTTGATTAACACACAAGGTAAACGTCAGCCACATTTAAAGGGAATTTCCGCTTGGGTGATTTTTATCTGATGTTGTAGAACACTCGAATCTCCAACCTTCGTGGGACACACTTTGCAGTAAACATTTTGAATGGTTAAATGCTCATGATTTTCGTGCTTCAGTATGGGTATAAAAGGCTTGAAAATTTCAATGATTGTCCGTATCAGTTTTGACACCGAAGCTATGCCACGTTTGAATCCACAACAGAGAGAACAAGCCATAGGTAGACTGCATGCTGGGCAACCTGCTAGAGTGATTGCCAATGATTTCAACTGTAATGTCCGGACAATTGAACGTCTGCGGGTACGTTACAACGCCACAAATAGCACGAATAACCAACCACGCTGAGGTAGACCACATGTTACCACCCCTCGCCAGAACAGCTGGTACTTCAACATTTTGTGGAATCGGTTCACCAGAGCTATTGAAACTGCACGACAGACTGTTGGAACACATCAGCGACCAATAAGTGTTGATACGGTTCGCCGTCGATTAGTTGCCAGCAATCTAAAATGTTACCGTCCTGCCAGCGGACCTGTCCTTACGCCCTGACACCGACAAGAGCGTCTTCAATGGGCATTGCAGCGACAAAATTGGCGTAACCAGCAGTGGCGTAATGTCATCTTCTCTTGACGAAAGCTGTTACTGCATCTCAACCGCAGATGGCAGAACAAGATTGTGGAGAAGGCGAAGAGAACGATATGATGACAACTGCATGATGGAAAGGAATGCTTGGGGCGGTCCAAGCATCATGGTATGGGTGGTATCGGACTCAACGTGAAACTTGGTCCAGTTATCTTCCAGAATCTTGTCCCGGGGAGAGGCAATGGAATAACAGCTGCCTGTTACATCGATGAAGTTCTGAGACCGCATGTTGTGCCGCATTTCGCACGTCATCAAACAAGACGCTCCAGCAGGATAATGCGCGTGCGCATACAGCCAGGGCAACAAGAGACGTCTTGCAGCAAAATAATGTCAATGTTTTGAACTGGCCAGCTCTAAGTCCAGAGTTGAACCTTATTGAACATTTGTGGGACGAAATTCAGAGACGGTTAAATGAAGAGCAGCCAAGCCTGACAACTGCAGCTGAACTTTCGGTAGCGTTTCAGAGTGTTTGGGCACGTATTCTTATCGCATTCATCAATCGCCTGGACAACTCTTTGCATCGAAGATGTGCTGCTGTAATTAACGCTGGTGGTGAACATACTCGTTATTAACGGAAGTGGAATTAAAGCATCAAAATGTTGAGATTTTGCTTCATTGAGTCATTCAATATAACTTCATAACCTAGAGAAAATAAATCCACCATTCAAACAACGTAAAACGAATTTATTTTATGTTTATTGTATTTCAAAATAAATGTCTCCGATTCTGTAATTTGTTGCGACGTTTCTTTTGCGATTCAGTATACATGTATTATATACTATCAATAATATTCCAAGTTATATCTAGAGAAAAATCCTGAATTCATTATGTAGCTTTTTATAAATATATTATATATATCATTAATAATATTCTGAGTTAAATCTGGGAAAAATTTACTTTAATTCTTTTATATATAAATTATATACATTATCAATAATATTCTGAGTTTAATCTGGGAAAAAAACTCTGAATTTATTTTGTAGTTTATATATAATTTCATTTTTCACATTTTTTTTTCTTAATAATATTCTGAGCTTAATCTGGGAAAAAAACTAACTTTATTTTGTAGCTTTAATAATATATATTTATTTATATCATCAATAACAATAGTATTCTTAGTAAAATCTGGGAAATAAACCCTGAATTTTATTTTGTAGCTTTATATATATATGATCAATATTGGAATTAAATCTAGAGAACCTGAATTTATATAAAAATCTTCTATGATACTGCATACTAACAGCTGGGAATGTCAGTTTACCAAGTATTAAAACTTGTGCAATGTGATTTATAACTGTGGTCAATAACCCTAGTGTTATTATAGTGCAATAACTAAGTCTGTATTATTTATATACATGTAGTAGTAAAGAAAACAACAAATAAAATCTGCATGTTAATGCTACAAAAAGTTCAGTTTTCAAAAAGACCCTACACACAAACCAGCAACATTGACATTCACACAGTGGGTAAAAAATGACTTGTAAAATTCTCTAAAAATATATAACTTTATAACTAGAAAGTGCCCTAAACCTTAAGTTTTCAAAAATATGCAGCTGCTACCTACAAACCAGCATCATAAATGTTAATGCAGTGGGTAAAATATGATTTGTAAAATTCTCTAAAAATATTTAACCTTTTTTTAGAAAGTGCCTTAAAGCCAGTAGAAATACACTGTTTTATCTGTAACATCATAATGCACTATAAACATCAAAACAAATAAGCAAATTGATTTTGTAATTGTTTTCTTATTTGTAAACATCTGAGCAGTTGAAATATTGTTTTATCATAAAACAGAATTAATTTTCATTTAAGCCACTAATAAACTAAAAAAAAAAGACCATTTTATTTATGTTTAACTTGATTGTTTTGCCTATTAGCTAAATCATAAAAATTAATTAGGTAAATCATAATTTTAAGTAAAAACATAAATTTTTCAAGATAATTTCTTGTCCCATTTAGGTAAATCATAAAAATGCAGGTAAATTTACTTGTACCTATTAGCTAAATCATAAAAATCGAGGTAAATTTACTTTATATGTGCCTTTTAGGTAAATTCTAACTTGCAGTATAGTTTCACAAAAATACTTGATAAAAACAAAATTAAACGTGATGGGAGGGGGGAGGGGAGGGGTATATTAAAGAATAAACTACAGTACTCTGATGTAATGAATAATTATTACCATTTTGCATTAAGGTTAATAGTGTTTAGTGCCATATCCAACAATACTTCAGTCAGTTTTATTGGTGGAGGAAACCAGAGTACCAGGAAACTACAGACCTACCACAAGTCACTCACAAACTTTTATCACATAATGTTATATCAAGTACACCTTGCCATGAGCTGGATTAAAACTCACAACATTAGTGGTGAAAGGCACTGATTGCATAGGCAGTTGTAAATCCAACTACCATATGATCACGGTGCAGAAGATGATGGTTGAAGGGAACATAAAAATGAAAGTCAATCCAGCCAAAATACTTTCAATACCATCTAAATAATTAAGTGTTTTTTGACGGAAAAACATATGTTCCCGGCATTTTGATGAAGTATTCGAAGTCAAAATAAGAGAACAACTCCTTCAAAAATGGTCCAATAAAAATACAGGACATACACATAGAAATAAGCAAGCTTACAAATAAACCGAAGGAGCAATCAAGAATGGACAATCCAGAGATACAACACACAAGACACAGAACAAAGAGAAACAAAACAGACACAATACAGAAAACTAGAAATATTGTTGAAAGTGGCGTTAAAACACCAAAACTCAAAAACTCAAACTCAGAAAACTAAAAAGATAATCAACGTTTTAAGGAATTCTCTTTTAATTATAGGAGCAGTCTTCAAAATTAGACTTTCGAATTTACTGGCCCGAAAACTTCAAAATTAGAATATTTATATAGATTCTATTGAAAAAATTTGGCAAAAGTCACTGGTCTGAATCAATTTTCACTGGCCATGGGCCACTTGACCACTGTTAAAGTAGATGGCTGTACTGTAGGAGGAGTTGCACATACAAGCTTTTTATGAAAGATTAACGGACTGGATGAAAACAATGTATCTCCCCCCTCCACTCAGATGGGGGTAGGCATAATTAGCATACAGATAAAGACCTTTGAGTGAATACATTAGGAATCCTTTACAGAAAACTCTATTTCATTGTTACCTACAACTTGTTTTATTTATTTTACACACATAATATTAGACATTTAAATCACTATCAATATATTATTTTCAATGGTGGTATTATAATTCAGACAGCAATGACTATGCACAGCAGGAGACCTTGGCTCAAAACAAAATGTTGTTTTGTTGAGATCAAAGAGAAGCGAAGTTTATTATTTATTGAAGATGAATTCAATAAATGTCAGATTTTTTTCAATGTGATGTGCATTAAGATAAAAAAAAATGTTTGGCCATTTAACTAAATCATGAGGGTCTGGAGGAGTTATACAGGTACATGACCAGTTTGATATTTTGACAGGTCAGTTTCTATGGAAACATAAAACAATTCATAACACAGAACACTCTAATCAACAAACAAAGACCATCCTTTATGGATTAATGCAAGTGATTTAGAATTATTTTTTTTCTCAAATCCATTAGATTTGGCAGAAACTGTGTAAAGGTATTAAAGGGGAACAACTCCATGTAGCAAAATAGTACATGCTCGTAAAAACAATGTATTATTTTCAATCATACACAAATGTTTAAGAAAAGTAAGTGTAAATAAACATTAGAGAAAACCAAAGGGACAATCAAGAATGGACATTCCAATGATACTGGCAACAATGGGTACACAAGACACAGGACGAAGACAAACAAAAACACAAAAACGCAACATATAAAATTAAAAATATGAGCAACACAGACCCCACCAAACACCAGGGGTGTAACACTGAAATGCTGCAAGAAATGACTCCACAATATATACATAACATTTATATTTAATTTTTGGAAGGAATTTTAAGATAAAGGCAGAAAAGGAGGTTAAGTTAAAAATCAGAAAAAAAATATGGTCCAACAAATATTGTATGTGTTATGACTTAAACATGTATTTTATCACACAATGTTATGAATGTGACAGATAACATAATTATTCTTTGGCAAACTTCTCTGTTGAGATATAATAATTGGCCATCCATTTAGTATTAATTAATGCCTATTTCAATTTATTTTGAAATGTCACTTGATCTTACAATCGTCTTAATGAGAGCCCTGTGGTTATTTGTATTTGTCTTTTTGGTCTTTACACTAAAATGCAAATGGAATTTTTAACATATCTACTCAATTAAATCTTTATAAAATAAACATGTTCCTTTAATATAACAAATTGATGGAAATTGCATGATTAAAATAGTGTTCCCCACTGTTTTGAACTGTCACTTGATCTTGCAATCATCTTAACGAGAGTTCTGTCCTTGTTTGTATTTGACTTACTGACATCATTCAAGACCTCACAAAAACAGTGAAATAAAGACCAGTATATTAAAAAAAAACGAATATTCATAATTTTGCTTACCCTAAAATTCAGATGAAATTTTTTGCATACCTACTCAATTAAATCTATATAAAATAAACGGTTTTGGTTTATGGTGTTTAATGCCACTTTCAACAATATTTCAGTCATATTGTGGCAGGCAGTTTTATTTGTGGAGGAAACCAGAGTACGCAGAGAAAACCATTGACCTGTCACAAGTCACTGACAAACTTTATCACATAATGTTGTATCAAGTACACCTCGATTTACCCATGGAATCCATGTCCAAAAAAAGATGTTTATGACATGCATTACCCATGGCTTCCTGGTCCCAAAAAAGATGTTTATACTATATTTCCTACGCATCATATTTTTTAATAGAAATAAACATTTCAGCTTGTTCTAACATGTTGATTTTCTGTCAAGACTTAATTGAACAGGAAACCTACCACAAAGAAAAATCTGTCCATTTTGACAGCATGTTATTCTCTAGGGGAGATAATCTTTGTCAGGAACTGTCATATAATTCGTGAAGAATTTAGTTTAACTTTCTAAGACCCTACGTGATTGAAATAATAAGTACATTTTTGTATAGTATGTATAGTATATATTTGTTTTAACAAAAAAACAACTCCGTTCAACCAGAATAAAAAATACTTCATGTTTTACTCTGTTGACAGTACACCTGAAAGCAGAGTTCAGATTAAATATGTATGAGCTGTCAACACAAAATACAGTTGAACTTAAAAATGCTAATAAATCGTCAATTTTCTTTCAAATTAGACAACTGTCAGAGAAATCCAGGATAAACTTGGCTAAGACCTATTATTTCAAAACAACAATATTTTCACCTCGAGACCACTAAAATTTTGAACTGCATCAGTAGTTTAATAGTTAGCATGCTAACATGGAGGTGATAGATTGTGGGTTTGAACTCCAATAAAATTTACAGTTTCTTTTTAAAAAATTATGATCACAAACATTTTGTGGTTGTATTATTAAGAATAGTTAATTAAACAAAAACAAAAATTACTGTACAAAAACCATTGCTTATACAAACATACGACACTTGCTGTTCAATACCATTATACAACAGCACAATCGCTCGTAAAAAAATATTCCAAGCTCCCTCAGGCATATAGATATAACCTTAGTAGATTTTGGCTATCCCGTTTATGCTCTTTGGTCTACTTGCTTCAAAATTTTTAAATTCTTTAGCTTCCTGATCTTTTAACTACAGTGCACCTGATGGAGGTTATTATAGAAATGTGTCGAGCACATTAAATTAGATAACTAGGTTTTTATTGTAAGATAACAGTTATATAATATATATCTTTTAGATAAAAGGAAGCTGAATGACATGTCTTATATTCTATGTTCTACATAATGCACACTATGCACTATGTACACTACAATAGTGCATATCATGCATTAAGTGCATTATTTATCTACAATAAAACTTTAAACTTGATCAATTTAATTAAAATGGCAGAATAGTCAGGCCATACACTTGATTTTTAAATTCTCTACAAATGTTCTCAAGCAAAACATATTAAACGTGACTTAATATAATTGCTTGGGTATATCACATCACACTGATTACGTAATATGGTAGCTATGATGCAATTTCTACGAAAAAAAAAAAGGCTCAATGGGGTTGACTTCTGAGCCTGTAATCACACTCCTATTACATTGTATCATTATTATCAAAGGAAGAATAGCACATAATCCCTTACATGCTTAACAATTACATTTGTTTTCTTCGCTATATGTATGATTTTCACTCATAGAACACGGTCGTTAGTCACATTAGACCCGTGGGTCTTATATAAAGGTCAAATGCACGGAAAAACATTGGGAAGTAATAAATAAGGTCGGCTAACAATAAAAGTTGTTATACGGAGGAGGGGGTCGATAAGACAAGTTTAACTGTACTTATTGTTTTTACAGAAATTGATCAAAACACGACACATTTCCATATTCAATAAAATGTATTATATGTAGGAGGACCAACCTTGACAATATGGCAGAGTGGTTTGTGAAGGAGAAAAGTTATTGCATTTTCGTAATCAAAAAGACAATTATATAACAATAGTGAGAAATATCAATACGAAAATGTGTAAACAAAAATTCAATGACCACCTACCATAAGGGATGTGGTGTAGTGATTTCTAATATAAAATTATTCATGCTTAAGAAAATTCCTAATGGCTGCCATATTGGATGTCAGAAAATCCCAAATGGCTGCTATATTGGATGTCAGAAAATCCCAAATGGCTGCTATATTGGATGTCAGAAAATCCTGAATGGCTGCAATATGTGAAGACTACCCAATTATCACTTCAAATGGTGAAGAAGATTCTGATAGTAACATTCCCCCCCACCCTAATTCAACATATTTTAAATGATTATTTGACAGGGTTATAAATATACCATTCCAGTAAGTTGTATGTTCCTCAAGTTGCAATTCAAAATGCATACAATTATGCGGAGAGCACAAGACTTTCAGACTTGTGATTATATTGGGTCACAGGTCTGTTAACTGGCACCGTCCCTTGGTGCTCCCTGCTTGATGGCCACCCCATGATGTAAATACTTAACCTTATTTTTGTCTTTGTTTATTTAATTTTTTTCGATAATTTGAATTATGGAATGATGAATCCACGGGCTGGCCATCTTGCAGGGAGCACAAGATTTTCAGACTTGTGATTATATTGGGTCACAGTTCTGTTAACTGGCACCGTCCCTTGGTTCTCCCTGTTTGATGGCCACCCTACGAAATGAATCTTAGTATATTTTGTAATCAATATTTTTTATTGTTGGCTTTTTGATACTGTTACTACATTGTATAGTCACAAAACTGGTGTGGCCCATAAGTTCATCCTAATGGCATGGACCCTTGGTGCTTCAAGTAGTCATACCAATTCTTTATTTTAAGATGCATTTTATCGCCTCCTTAATTGTTACAGGGATCAATAGACACCTAGGACTTGGCTCTAAACTAGTGGTGAAAACATTATTGCTGTTTTTTTTTATGTTGTAAAACAATTATATTTTAATATGCTCATATTGTATATGCCTCCTGTGGGCCCTTGATTGATGAATCAATAAACTTATGACTTATGACTTACAATTATACAATCTGTTCCATTGCTACTTTTTTTGCAGGAAAAAAAACCACCCTACAAATGTACATTAAACAACTCAAGATTGGAGATTTAATTGTAAACATTTTGGCCATGATTTGAAGACATCTCAAGCATTAGTAACAGTGACCAAATTGTATATATAAGGAGACAGATTTGTAGAAGCAGCTTGCTTGTTTCCAAATCCGACTTTTGCTCAGTTATTCGTAATTGTTTGACACCTGTTAAATATACGATATTTTTTTCTATATTTTTTCCAACAACAAAATAATGTTTACACTATCTTGTATTTGTTTTATCTTATTATCATATCTTTATTTTTATTTTCCTTTTACTGTATAGAAGTTGGGATTGTCATAAATAATTTGTTTTATCCACATTTCCATATTCTCAAATGAAAGTGCAAACTACCTAAATGGTCATGTGATATCAGGAAACCGCTATTTAAATATGAAAAGCTAATGATGTTAGGAGAGGAATGACCGACTGCATGTAATATGTGAAAAGCTCACCACATGACCATTTATCAATAACAACAACAGATTAATGAAATAAGAAAATAACACAGATTTACCATTATTATTATACTTCCGATAAACAGGGTTGATTGAACATATTAAATATGTATAATACATCCGTTAATACAATTACCACACAGAGAATTTGAGTTATGTCCCTTCTGATTTTACGAACGAACGACCTTTCAACATCAACAAAAGTAAAGAGTACAGTTCAACTGCAGGCTAGAGGTCGTTTCACATTCATTTTAGGTATGAGTTTTGCTCAATGTTGAAGACCCTACAGCGACTGTGAAATCTAGAACACTGTTCGTTTAATTGTTTCTAAGTGTTAAGTTGGATAGTCTCGTATTCATTTACATCCACAACCTTTTTTACTAATAGAAATATTTGTTTACAATAAAAGTAGAGTATTTCTCAGCAGTAATAATATTGTAAATTTGCATCACAAAAGATATAATTCTATCCTCTGGATAGATATTTAATGTACATGTATAAAAAAAAACTCCTTTCTTAAACAATCTATACTGTATTACTTAAGAAAGTTTTGAAGATACCAAAGGGGTAATCAGATTCAGTATTAGTCGAAGAAGGACAGACAATACAATGGTAAAAAAGAAGGAGGACAAAATGACAAGACAAACAAAGATCTACAAAACACAACACAGAAAACTAAAGAGCGAGTAACACGAACCCAATTAAAAAACGGGGGTGAACTGAAGTACTGCAAGGTAATTCCTATTTTCAGCAATTTTCTCATTTATATCATAAAATCTGTCAATATTACAGTGTCTAACAACATTTTTCCACTTTCCAGTTCTTTACAATCATTTCTAAGAACAAAATTTATTCGTATTACAACAAGTTAGGAACTACTATACCCTGTGTTGGCCATGTGGGTGGTCAAAATCAGAATATATCCAGGAATCTTTTTTTCAGAGACCATCCATAGATCACAGGATTTCCTACCAGGTACTTTTACTCGCCTAAAATGGTTTTTGGTAGTTCCTGATTTTAAGGAGTGTTAGATAAGATATTCATGAAATTCATTTTTCAATAAAAAAAAAAAAAAAGTACCGCTTGTAAATAGTGAAGTAATAGTAGACTTGGGAGCCCTGAGATCACTTTTGCATAATTTCTGTTCAAATGTATATTAGCAGTTTTTTTGAGAAGTGATAGAAGAGTAAAGAGTTGATAGATGAGCAAGAGAAATTTATGCAAAGTTTGCTGTTTTTTGCTCGACGTGAAGCTATTTTAGTTCTACTCAAATGTTTTTATCAGTTTCTAACTTATCGCTTTTTCAATTAAAGTATATTTACTTTTTGTGTCTGAAGATAAAATCAATTTTTCTATTTGCAAACACTTGATATTAAGACAAATGTGATTGGATCATACCCACAGGTGGTATATTGAACTGTATTACATTTTCGCAATGGCATAGAAATTTTACTATATTGTATATGGACAGGTAGTGTTAATTGCCAATATCTGAGCAGCTTGTGGTAATTGCCAATATCTGAACAGCTTGTGGTAATTGCCAATATCTGAACAGCTAGAGTGAATTGTCAATATCTGAACAGCTACAAATGTAGTATTAATTGCCAATATATGAACAGCTAGTGTTAATTGCCATTATCTGAACAGCCAGTATTAATTGCCAATATCTGAACAGCTAGTATTAATTGCCAATATCTGAACAGCCAGTATTAATTGCCAATATCTGAACAGCCATTATTAATTGCCAATATCTGAACAGCTAGTGTTAATTGCCAATATCTGAACAGCTAGTGTTAATTGCCAATATCTAAACAGACAGTATTGATTGCCAATATCTGAACAGCTAGTGTTAATTGCCATTATCTGAACAGCCAGTATTAATTG
>MJUT01060772.1:187204-203152 GCA_002080005.1 Gigantidas platifrons
CCCCCCCCCCCCCCTAATTTGAAATCCTGGATCTGCCCCTGTATACAATTTATTCAATCAATTTGTAAACTGTATCCTACATTACTGCAATTCAAAAAACATATTCAAAAGGAAATTTTATTGACAGAATTAAATTAAGATTTTTATGTCTGTTTCTTTAGAATAAGACAGTAGAACTTCATCAAGTACACAAATCCTAACATTTCTTTCTGTCCTATATTTTTCATATCACTCTCTTTAGAATCTTCACTTCATAAAAGACATATTTTTTAATCATACCCATCTCCCAATAACAGACTGTTGGACCTGCTATTTATTTAGTCCTCACAATGAGCACCAGTCCGTATATTTTTCAATTTTTATTTAGAACTATAAAAAATAAATCTAAGAATTTAATTTGGACCAGTAAATTCACATTTTCATTTCGAGGACTGTTCATTTCTACTCACCATGTTTATATCTGTTATTTTTCATATGTATGTGCTCGTAGAAGACGTTTTCCCTGTCAGTGTCTTTGTAATTCTTCATTGATTGTCAAGGGTAACAAGCTTGAAGTGCGAAAGACCCAATTTTAGCCATGTTAACATGACTCCTAAGGACATTATATACCATGTGACGTTTAAAATCTGAATATTTTATATGGGTTTACAAGGGGAAAATGAACTAGAGTTTCACCTGAGCCTGTAACACACATCTGGACTGGTTATTTACATACTGTTCAGGTTCAAACAAATTTGTATTTTCTGAGAAAAAGCCTTTTATTAATATTCCCATAGGGTTCTATATACCCTAACACATTGCCCTGTGCTTGTGGCCATCTTGGATTTTCTTTCTATTAACCACAGGTTGACCAGGTTATAATACTTCTTCCAAGGTTTTATTTTTCATGGTCAATTTCATTTTAATGCAAACAGACATATGTTACCTATCTTTCCTGTCCACCATCACTATATCTATGTCATGCATAGAATTATAGCATATGCTACATTTCCATAGGTCTTATTTTATATAGGAGTAATAAAAGACTATATCTAAACTTTACAAACTGTAAGGTGGTCATTTACTTTGTAGTTGATGTTTCCCATGTAGGACAACCCATATGATCATGTGCTGCTGTCTAATGTGTAGCAACCCATGTGATCATGTGCTGCTGTCTAATGCGAAGCAACCCATGTGATGATGTGCTGCTGTCTAATGTGAAACAACCCATGTGATCATGTGCTGTTGTCTCATGTGAAACAACCCATGTGATCATGTGCTGCTGTCTAATGTAAAGCAACCCATGTGATCATGTACTGCTGTATAATGTGAAGCAACTTATGAGACCACTACAATGTAATCATAGGCTTTCAGTATTATAACCTAGTTACCAACTTCCATCCAACCCCAAATGAGAGCGCACCCCATACCAGCCACATTGGAAGGGCACCCCATACCAGCCTCATTGGAACATGATGGGCAGCTCTGTGGGTGAGCCTTAGAAATCTTCACCCAATATTGAAATGCAAAAAGTTTACAGACAATAAAGATGGCAAATAACAACATTAGTACACATCTGGCAAAGGGAGGGAAATCATGTCGCCAAGGGAGGTAATAAGAAATGTGTTTTCAGGTATTTATATAATATATAAGATATAAATATAAGAACAGTCAGAAGTCATCTCTGAATTTTATCTGGTAATATATTATATAGCATGGCAGATTATAATTATTATAGGCAGATGGACATAAGAAGAGAATGTAATATCACAGTCCCTATAATATGGACATAGTAGAGAACTTATCATTGTCTAATGTGTTATTGGACAAACAAGGGTTGATTGTCCGGCTCTTTTACAAATTATTTATATAATGTTTACCATGATTTCTATTTCAAAGTAAAGGAAAAAGGTTTAGAATTAAGTTTAAAAAAACCAAGCAAGATCAACAGGTTATTATTACCTGTACTGTATCTTTTTTTCTTTATTTATTTCTGGCAAGGAAGTTCCTTCTCTTCTAATTCTTTAATTAATTTGATGAATACTTGTTAACGAGTGTTGACATTTATGTCATAGAAAGACCATGATTGATAAGGATTCCACAATAGCTGTTATTAACATTGCAAGTAAAATATTAGGCCTCTAAAAAACTAATAGAAATGTATCTAAATATATATACTCAAATAAGCGGTCAATTTAAAGTACATTTCGACCCCCCCCCCCCAATGGGTACCTTGTCCTTGTATTTGCTATGCTACATGCCTAATTTCATATCAATTCAATGTAATGACATGTCACATCAGATAATCTTTTACCTTTTTCATCACCTTCTTTCAAGCTATCCAGATCTGTGTATATTAATTCTTCTTCGTTATTTTCCGTTAATTGAGTTGGATCATCAACCCACACCATTTTATCAGATCTACACATTACAGAACGTAGCGGACACAAATGACCGCTTGGACATTATTCATGCATCGATGCTCCCATTCCTATTTTTGTGTACTCCTATATGTAGATTAAAAGTTAAAATCCAGATTGAGACTAAATAATCAGTCAAGCATAGAAGACCGCATTACACTTTAGTCAATATTCATAAATTTACATTTCAAATCCCATATTTTAAACCACAAATTTTGGTCTGACGAAACAAAATCAATTGTCCTCAGTTTAAATGGTTTTAATCCTTTTTTATTTGTATCCAGTGATGTCAAAACAAGATATCATATGTGCCTAGAGTTAAAATTCTATCCCTGTCACATGTACTAGTAAGCAAGATCTCAGTGTCTAGAAAAATATTTTATCTTCAAGAATAATTAATTGATTGATATTTGAAACACTTGTTGCCAGATGAAATCTGTCTTTTCTTCAATAATTGTCAATCTTCAAAAACTGTCAAGGAAGTGTAATCAAAATACATTGAATTATTCAAGTTTGCATGTGTGTTATACACATCAAATAACAAACCTTGAGTTGAAGGTCAAGGGAAAAAAATGGCTTCCATGTTGTGCAGCTTGCACAGAGGCACCATGAAGGGAAATTTATAAAAATTATTTATTTAATGTCAATATCAATGATTTCAACATTCATTGTACATGTAAATGATAATAGAAAAATATAATATATTGATATTGATAAATATATTGTGCCGACAATACTTTAAATTACATATAATAATCAATCAATGTCATATTATTTTTTAATACTCGGGTAATGGTTGACATAATTTTTGTTTAGGGTTCATAAATTGGAGGTTATTTTTTTTCTCCTAAAACCATGAATACAAACTTCGAGCCTTATCAATTAGTAAAAATTCAAGGTATGCATACAATGTACTTTTATACAAATCAATAACAAGCACAATTGTAAGTGTTTCTATAAATGTGTTCTTATTACCTGGGATTTAAAGATTAACAGAATATTCGGAATCAATAAAAAAAAAAAAAATGTTCTTCAAAATATTGAATAAAACATTTTTCTATAGTACAGACATTAATTACATGTGTACCACACAAAACAATTTATTTTCTGCTTACAATAGTTTTGCTTATGCAGGGATGGAGGAGAGAGTATAGCATTCAGTTCAAGGCTAACTTTGACAACAGCTGAAATCTGCTGACTATAACAATTTGTGACATCATATAGTTTTTTACAGGCATTTAATTATCCTAAATGTCGGGGTTAATTTATATATATATAATTATTATATTTAAAAAAAAAATAATTACAAAATACTAATTAATGAGGGTCTGTCATGGAAGTCATAATAAATAAATAAATAAAATAACATGCAAACAAGTTCATGTCTTATAAATTAATTGGCTTCTGTTGAGTGGCCTATGAGGAATGCATTAAGAGATGTGTACCCCCTCCCCTGTCTGTACCACACTGAAAATACATGTCAGGCTCTGGGGGAACACCATAAATCAATGTGACAAAATGATAATATAGCAGATGTACAACTTCAGCTTCCGTAAAAGAAAATAAGTGAATTTAGTTGGCTTCTAATGAGTGATCTATGAGGAATTATGTATTAGAGATGTGTACCCCCTCCCCTTTTATGTACCACATTTAAACATCCCTGTTTAACTCAGGAAATCCCCAGAAATTAATGTGATAAAACAATAAAGTAGCAGGTGAATAACTTTATGCTCTGTAGAAGGTTATGTCTAAGTTAGGACGTGAATAACTTTATGCTCTGTAGAAGGTTATGTCTAAGTCAGGAGTGAATAACTTTATGCTCTGTAGAAGGTTATGTTTAAGTTAGGACGTGAATAACTTTATGCTCTGTAGAAGGTTATGTCTAAGTTAGGAGTGAATAACTTTATACTCTGTAGAAGGTTATGTCTAAGTTAGGACGTGAATAACTTTATACTCTGTAGAAGGTTATGTCTAAGTTAGGAGTGAATAACTTTATGCTCTGTAGAAGGTTATGTTTAAGTTAGGACGTGAATGACTTTATGCTCTGTAGAAGGTTATGTCTAAGTTAGGACGTGAATAACTTTATAATCTGTATAAGGTTATGTCTAAGTTAGGACGTGAATAACTTTATA
Organism: Gigantidas platifrons; assembly: GCA_002080005.1. NCBI lineage: Eukaryota > Metazoa > Mollusca > Bivalvia > Mytilida > Modiolidae > Gigantidas > Gigantidas platifrons. The sequence continues at coordinate 191,736 of MJUT01060772.1, forward strand.
ATCTGTAAAAGGTTATGTCTAAGTTAGGACGTGAATAACTTTATGCTCTGTAGAAGGTTATGTCTAAGTTAGGACATTTTCTATAGAAAAGTGTGACAACAACAACGTGGACAAAAACACAAAGATGGCAGATAGTTATCCCTATATGTCAAATTTCCTACGCAGTGACATAAAAAAAAGATCTCCAGGGAGGAGTAACTCCTTTAATACACATATAAAAAAAACACTTTTAGTGTTAATTTTTAATCAGGTAACGCCACCAACGCGGACAATAACACAAAGATGGCAGATAGTTATCCTTATATGTCAACTTTCCTACGCAGTGACATAAAAAAAAAATCTCCAGGAAGGAGTAACTCCTTTAATACACATATATACACTTTTAGTTTTAATTTTTAATACACTTTTAGTGTTAATTTTTAATCAGGTAACGCAACTTACACAGTGACTTAAAAACAGACCTCCAGGAGGGAGCAACTACGTCACTAAATATACATATAATAATATTAAATACTTTTAGTGTCAATTTTTAACCAAGATCTATAATTAGAATGTTGTTAATTTGAATCTTATTACTAAGATCAAGCAAAAATGTATACAAATTGTAGCTTGAAAGACATTATATCACATATAACATCACATCAACCTCCCTTCGCCTTTCCTAGTCTCTGATGAAAGTTTTAGTCAGAACTATGTATACTCACTCATGTTGGTTGGTATGTGGTGTTTATGTAACAATGTGTTCTTTCCATCAATGTATTCTTTCCAGAGGACAAGTTACACTAGTGTATAATTTCCAGAGGAATTATTGCACTAGGTTTATTTTTCCATGCTAACCCTAACCCTAACCGGAAATTCTACACACCGGAATAAAAGTATGCTTACATTTAGCTTCATTTTCAACAATATTTTAGTTATATCGTGGTGGACAGTATTATTGGTGGAGGAAACCCGAGTACCCGGAGAAAACCACCAACCAGTCGCAAGTCACTGACAAATTTTATCTCATAATGTTGTATTGTGTATACCTTGCCATGAATGGGGTTCAACCTCACATCTTTAGTGGTGATAAGCACTAAATGGACAGGTATTTGTAAATCTAACTACCATATGATCACGACCATGACAGCCTCTGTTAAAAGTCAGATCCTCGTCTCTTATAACCCAGGTAAAAATTAAGAAGAAAAAAGTTTTGCTTACCTATCTACCATATTCTCTTTAAGAATGTTTTTTTTTGCCTTAGTGACAATTTTTTTCTCATCACAATAATGGAATGTGTGTGTGTGTGTGTGTGTGTGTGTGGAAAGGGAGGGGCAATCTTTGTTAGCACCAGGGAACAAATAAATGACCGATGGACTACACAAATTGGCAAGGATTGAAAACCATATACACTTCCAGGCCTTTCTATAAGGGTCATTACCAGGTACTTTTCCCCGTTCAAAATAGTATTTGGTACCTCCTGATTTTAAAGAGCGTTGTATAAGATATTCATAAAAATGTTAAAATCTTAATACAAAGTATCGCCTGTAAATAGTGGAGTACTGGTACACTTGAAAAATACTGAAAACCCTGCACTTCCCGAATGTTGTAGACACTCGTTAAAGAGCCATATCTCATATGTCAACTAGTATCAAGTATTGGATTTCGGACATGAACTAAGTGAGGATTCCTTCTTAATTACCTCCTATTGATCATGTATGCAATGTTTCTGTTCGAACAGTTCTATGGTTTTAGTCGAGAAGATTTTTCCATTATTTCCGTCAATCAGCTATTAGGAACTTTAATACAGTGTGTGACACCATGTTTTTCCCCCCATATACCTGTCAATCAGCTATCAGGAACTGTTATACTGTGGTCAACACCATGTTTGATACTCATCCAATCAGAAATGACTATTTTATATGGCCAACCAAAATATATTATGCTCTATCTGTGTGGTGGATTCTGAGTGATGTGGGCTCTTCAAAATAGTCTAATTGATCTTCAGTAATGATATTCAAATTCTGATATGCTTAGACCCAAAAAAAAATATGTGTGTTTACGGTCACATGTAAAAAAAAATCCAGGGTCGGTTAGTCGGCAATTGGCAAAAACGGAAATAGTCGTTCCCAGTTCCAGAATCTGATTCCGGTATTTCATTTTCGAAATTTCCAGTAAGCCGTCATTTGTTGAAGCTGTTATATGATGAGTTACGCAGTTTTTCTACCTTCTTTGCTCTCAATTTCGACAAAAAGCTAGCGGTTGAATAAATAAAACATTGCTGCTGATTAAACAACAAAAATGGTTATCCGAATTCTGTGTAAAAATTGATAGGGTCGATAGCAAAAATTAGGTTCGAATAATTGCAGATAAAAAAGGTTAGGGTCGGTCGGGTGACCGTAAACACACATTTTTTTTTTGGCCTTATCAGCAAGCATGCAAAGGTATGATGCATTCCCATGTAAAACATTGTGCATACAATGTCTAAAGGGCAACAATTCTTTCAAAGATAATCTCACAAAATTTCAGTAATATGTGAATCTTCATATGGTAATAAGCATGCATGAAAAGTTTTGAGGCATTTCCACTGAGGTAACCAAGTTACGTGACAGAGGGATGGACGGTCAAAGAGGACAAAAACAAAATGTCTTCACCCACCCCCCCAGAAAAAGGGAGGTATAATAATAATCCATACATGTATGTAGACAGTTGATTTTGAGCTAATTTTTAATCCGAATTACTCACATTATTTCAAGTAAAACTAGGAAGAACTGTTTTAGATACCTAAAACTTATGTCTCCCCTTAATGCGGCCATCTGTACAACAACCAATCACGAAAGACAAAAAAATACTATTCAAAAAACAATTATTTGACCTTGAGGTCAAAGGTCAATGTCCCATGAAGGTCATTACGATATGGGACACACCTCCTTGTGGTCATGCACCCACATACAAATATCATTGACCTATCTTGAAAGACAAAAATATTATGGCCCGGACAAGAAAATACTATCAAAAAACAATTATTTGACCTTGAGGTCAAGGTCAGGTCCCACAAAGGTCACTACGGTATGCGACACACCGCCTTATGGTCATGCACCCACATACCAAATAAATACTAATTAAAAAACAATTATTTGACCTTGAGGTCAAAGGTCAAGGTCCAACGAAGGTCATTACTGTACACGACACACCGCCTTATGGTCATGCACCCACATACCAATTATCATTGACCTATCTCGAAAGACAATGTTATGGCCCGGACAAGAAAATACTATTTAAAAAACAATTATTTGACCTTGATGTCAAAGGTCAAGGTCCAACGAAGGTCATTACGGTATGCGACACACCGCCTTATGGTCATGCACCCACATACCAAATATCATTGGCCTATCTCGAAAGAAACAATTATTTGACCTTGAGGTCAAAGGTCAAAGAAGGTCACAACGATATGGGACACACCTCCTTATGGTCATGCACCCTCATACCAAATATCATTGACCTATCTTGAAAGATAAAAATGTTATGGCCTGGACAAGAAAATACTATTTAAAATACAATTATTTGACCTTGAGGTCAAAGGTCAAGGTCCCACAAAGGTCATTATGGTACGCGACACACCGCCTTTTGGTCATGCACCCACATACCAAATATCATCGACGTATCTCGAAAGACAAAATGTTATGACCCTGACAAGAATATACTATTTAAAAAAAAACAATTATTTTACCTTGAGGTCAAAGGTCAAGGGCCCAAGAAGGTCATTACGGTACCCGACACATCGCCTTATGGTCATGCACCCACATACCAAATACCATTGACGTATCTCGAAAGAAAAAAATGTTATGGCCCGGACAAGAAAATACTATTTAAAAAACAATTATTTGACCTTGAGGTTATAGATCAAGGTCCCACGAAGATCATTATGGTACACGACACACCGCCTTACGGTCATGCACCCACATATCAAATATAATTGACCTATCTGGAAAGACAAAAAAGTTATGGTCCGGACAAGCTTCGCTGAGAAGAAGCGGAAGAAACTAGAGGCTCAGGTGAGCCTGTATCGCTCACCTGATATAAATAAGTCCTCTTAAGAATGTCTGCATGCCGAATACATCTAAGTTACTATTCAAATCCCATAGGGCTCTATGTTAAAACTATGTCTGCTCATGACAGCCATCTTGGATAAAGGTTGTGGTCATCGGACACAATTTTGAAAGTATATACTACCCAAGGAACATCCATGCCATGTTTGCTTTAAATTGGTTGACTGGTTTCAGAGGAGAAGACTTTTAAACAATTTTCCCATTGGGTCCTATGTCAAAACTATGGCCGCTGACGGCGGCCATTTTGGACCGAGATTGGGGTCACTGAACACAATGTTGGAAGTTGACCATCGAAGGACCATCGATGACATGTTTGCTATATTGGTTTACTGGTTTCAGAGGAGAAGATTTTAAAACATTTTTTCCCATAGGGTCCTATGTTAAAACTATGTCCACTGATGGTGGCCATCTTGGATGGAGGTCTGGGTCACTGGATATAATTTTGAAAGTTGACCATTTAAGGACCATTCATGCCATGTTTGCTTTAAATTGGCTTACTGGTTTCAGAGGGAACAAAATTTAAACATTTTCCCCATAGGGTCCTATGTTAAAACTATGTTCACTGACGGTGGCCATCTTGGATGGAGATCGGGGTCACATGACATTATTTTGAAAGTTGACCACCTAAGGACCATTCATGCCATGTTTGCTTTAAATTGACTTACTGGTTTCAGAGAATTTTTTTTTTTAACATTTTCCCCATAGGGTCCTATGTTAAAACTATGTTCGCTGATGGTGGCCATCTTGGATGGAGGTCGGAGTCACATGACATTCTTTTGAAAGTTGACCACCTAAGGACCATTCATGCCATGTTTGCTTTAAACTGACTTACTGGTTTCAGAGGAAAATTTTTTTAAACATTTTTCCCTTAGGGTCCTGTTAAAACTAAGTCGAGTCATGGTGGCCATCTTGGATATGCGATCGGCACAAAAAATAACAAATTTAGTAAAGGACCATCCAGTCACCATTTCTATAATGTTACAATTCCATCGGCTGAGTAGTTTCTGATGAGAAGATTTTCAAAGTTTCAACCAATCAGAACACATTATTGGCCCTGGCGGCCATGTTGGTTTTCCAATCTAAACCAAAATAACAAATTTGGTAGAGGACCTCCCAATGAACATTTCTGCCAAGTTTGGTCCAAATCAGTTCAGGCCTAAATTAAAATATTGTTTGTTTCCCCTTTGCGACCGACTCACCGAAATCGGCGCGACTGAAAAAATTGTATAACCTGTTCCGTGATTTTTTTTTTTTTTTCTGCGATTTCCAGAATTTTTTCATGTCCGATTCCGGCATTGGATTCATATTATGTAATACTCTTCCGGAGCATACCGTGAGTCATCATTATTAAAAAACCTAGAGTCCCGACTGTTCCAAATATTCGTAGAAGCATTTCTGAGTTTGAAGCTACGTTATGTGAAATTGTATTACCTGTTTATAACACATGTAAACAGAGTGGGAAACCAATTCCCAAAAGAAACCCCTTAAAATAATAAAAAAAGAAATATGTTTTCTCTTGAAAGTCAAATAAAAACTGTTCAGTCTTCAATCTTTTCATTGATATGGCCCAACTGTTGCCAACATACAAAGATATCAGTTTCTGACAATGGATAAATTTTCCAACAAGATCCCACAAGTTTGTGACAAAGGACAGCATAAATTACATTCTTTGATTACAATTGCACAGATAATATGACAATAAACAAAGATATTGGGTGTCTAGAAATCAGTTTGTCTGTCTGCCTGCAGAATCATGCTTGATAAAAAAAATAATCACCTACCTACCGACCCAGATCTTTCAGGCTAGGGTCGGAAAGGGGAAACAAACATATTTTTAAGGCTGGCCTCAGTAGTTTCAAAGAAGAAGATGAAAGTATGAAAAGTTTACAGACGTGGACGACGATGGACGCAAAGTGATGACAAAAGCTCACATGACCCTTTGGGTCAGGTGAGCTAAAAATCAGACTAAAACAATGTCTCTCTTCATTCGAAGGGGAGACATAATTATGGTAATTGACGGTAGTATATTTTAATTTCAAATTACTTGAATAATTATTTTATTAAATTAAAATATAAATGATTATGGTCATTATGTCTGAAATCCATGTCACCTCAAATTACTAAAATACTTGATATTTATTTAAATCACAATATCAAAGGTCACTATCTAGAAGGTACTTGTGTAAAATTGGTTTGTTCCCTTTGGCATCAAAAAATGCTTAATAGTCAAAAAGACATATTAATATTATTTATAACTATATTAATTAAAATATTTAATCATTATAGTACATATGCACACAGATAAAGATTTAAATGTGGTATTTAAATTCTAACTAATCCTGACTATAGACTTACAAACAATATATGAGCAACCAGCCCACAAGAAATACAATATTTTAGACAGTGTGACCTGTTGACCTGTCGTGACCTTTTGTCCATTATCCCAGACCAGATATATATACACTGACCTTAGAGGGACCTTATTAGTTAAGTAAATCTATGAATGTTTTACAGAGTTGGTGACAAGCTAGTATAATTGGAAGGGTTCTATAAACTAACACTCAGGGCCATATTAACTAGGAAAATATCTATCAAATGATTTTATAATGCAGGACTTTTAATATTATTCAAGTCTACCAGTACTTCACTATTTACAGGCGGTACCTTTTATTAAAATTTGAAATATTTTCATGAATATCTTATACTGTTATACAATACTCTTTAAAATCAGGAGGTACCAAAGACCATTTTAGGAGGGTAAAAGTAAAAAAAAACAAAAACAAAAACAAAAAAACCACAGACGTTGTAAAAGGACTATACAAGGAACATCGCAGTTGAGTCTGATTGACCTAGTATTATGGTTATGGTATTTAACGCCACTTTCAATGATATTTCAGCTATATCGTGGTGGTTAATTTTATTGGTGGAGGAAACCCAGAGAAAAAAAACCCAGACCTGTCACAAGCCACCGACAAACTTTTTCACATAATGTTGTATCGAGTACACCTCGCCATGAACGGGGTGGAACTCACAACTTCATTGGTGATAGGCACTGATTGCACAGGTAGTTGTAAATCCAACTACCAAACGATCATGACCACAATGACTCCTATATACCCTTTTGACCTAGTTTCTTGGAATTACTGTCTTAAAATAAAATGTATGTTTAAATCTATTGCTACTTTTAGAACAGAGGATGAAATATGCTAAAGAAAAGTTAAATGATACCAAAACAGTATAAAATCAGAAATCGTAACTCAAAGAAAGACAGGCAATACAATGACCAAACGAAAAAGGACAAAAGGACAAAATACTAGACAGATAAAAGGCCGTTGGCCACTGGTCCCCCGGACGCCAAGGTTATAAGGTAAGATTAAATTTTGAAACTACTGTAAACTAGATGTTCAGGTGAGCTTGTATCACTCACCTGACTTAAATAATTCTGAAAGGGGACCACCCAAGGACCATTTTGAAGTAAAAAAAGGGGAGTAACTCTGGTTAGATTTGTTGATAAATCATCATTATCGAACTTGACCTAGATATTCATGAGTTACTTTTTGTTCACAAGTTATAATTTGGAAACCAAAAAATTTGCAATTTTAAAGAATAAAAAGGGATGTAACTCTGGTAAGATTTGTCGAAAAATGATCGCTATCAAACTTGACCTAGATATTCATGAGATATACTTACATACCAAACCTAGTTTCAATCTGACTATTTGTTCCCAAGTTATCATCTGGAAACCAAATATTTGGCAAATTTGAGGTATAAAAAGGGGCATAACTCTAGTAAAAATTGTTGAAAAATTGTCATTATCGAACTTGACCTAGATATTCATAAGATACACTTACATGCCACACCTAGCTTCAATCTGACTTTTTATTCACAAGTTATCATCTGGAAACCAATTCGGGACACACGGACGAAGTATAAAAAGGGATGTAACTCTGGTAAGATTTGACGAAAAACAATCGCTTCGCTTCGATCCATATAATATTTTGTGGGTGACATCCCGGTCCATAAACTGCCATATGGCCCTCAGTGCCGTGAACTATTTGTTAAATATTTCACATTAAACAGCTTATCGAACCACTTTCCTCCTTTTGAGAACGAAAATTACCATCGATTACTTATTTGCTTCCAAGCAAATAATTTGACCTCGCTTTTTCCGTATGCAATGGACCTTACTAGTGACAGGTAAAAACGAATAATTTGTATTTTGTCGCATATTAACTGACTTTGTTCGTAATTAACATCGACTAAAAGCAAATTCACAAAAAAATAAGAAATAAGTGCATTGTTGTACTGATTTAATGACGATTCAACAAACTCCGTAAACAATGTCGATAATTAATAAGATGGCGTCCATTTCTTGATTGNTTTCAAAACACGAGCAGTTGCACGTTTTTTCCCCGATGCATGTACATTTCATAACATTTATAAGTTAGAGAAACACGTTTTATTAAGGCATCAATCATATCTGATAGTTTTTATGGGTAATAAAAATTTACGATTTGGCAGATAATGCCCCTTTAAGAATTGATTTAAAAACAAAGTTTAATTTTTTCACCAAATCTTACTATATAATCATATAAAATTGTGACGTCAAGAATTTACATTTGTGTTTAAATCATAAATGCTGGTAAATAAAAGTTCGAAAAAATTACATGAAGATATTAAAATAAACTCTCATAATTCTACCATTAAAGGTGAAAATTTCATGACAATAGGCGAAGGAATGACTTCATGAGAATGTTATGAAAATAAGTGGTTTTAGATGAAATATATAGTAAAATATCTTAGTGTGGAAATACTTTTGACCTGTAACTGTAGTGTACAACGGTGGACTTGAGGTCAAGAAAAACTACAACTAATAATTTTAAAAGAAGATGTAAAACAGTAATAAAAATATCAATCCTTAAAGGGGCATTATCTGCCAAATCGTAAATTTGTTTTACCCATAAAAACTATCAGATATGATTGATGCCTTAATAAAACGTGTTTCTGTAACTTATAAATGTTATGAAATGTACGCACATCGGGGAAAAAATGTGCAACTGCTCGTGTTTCGAGATCGATCAAGAAATGGACGCCATCTGATTAATTATCGACACTGTTTACGGAGTTTGTCGAATCGTCATTAAATCAGTACAACAATGCACTTATTTCTTACATTTTGTGAATCTGCTTTTAGACGGTGATAATTACGGACAAAGAACCATGCAAGTTGGCAGTTAATAAGCGACAAAATACAAACTATTCGTTTTTACCTGTCACTAGTAAGGTCAATTGGATACGGAAAAAGCGAGGTCAAATTATTTGCTTGCAAGCAAATAAGTAATTGATGGTACTTTTCGTTNACCAAACCTAGTTTCAATCTGACTATTTGTTCCCAAGTTATCATCTGGAAACCAAATATTTAGCAATTTTGAGGTATAAAAAGGGGCATAACTCTAGTAAAAATAGTCGAAACATTGTCATTATCGAACTTGACCTAGTTTTTCATAAGATACACTTACATACCACACCTAGCTTCAATCTGACTTTTCATTCACAAGTTATCATCTGGAAACCAAGCACACGGACGGACGGACGACACCCATTTCTATAGTCCCCTTCGACGAAGCGTCGGGGGACAAAAACTAAATATAGAGCAACATGAAACCCACTAAGCACCAGGGGCTAACTCAGATGCTCCACTAGTGGCACGCTACTTTCAACTATATTTCAAGAAGAAAATTACCAGCCTTCCTCATGTACTTGACAAACTTTAAAATCAAGTTGTAATTAGTACACATTGCCACAAGCAGAAATCAAGAACACCCATTTAGTGGTGATAGGTACTGATTGCATAAGTAGATCAACTTTAAAATATATTTATTACTGAAACTTAGTTACTTACCAAATAATTGTAATTATTAATCAAACTAAGGTTCTCCTCCCTCAGACATAGGTGACCTTAGCCGATTTTGGCTATCCTGTTTAGGCCCTTTGGTTTTATTGCTCCTAAAACTTTGAATTTTTTAGCTTTCAAATTTTTCAGTCTTGATGAAGGTTATTCGTGTGCACTAAATTTGATATCTACATGTTTTTTAAATCTACCACCTGGTCACGGCCACGGCAGCTCCTCTGTGATGATGACAATAACAAAACAGTTGAAGTTATAATATTCACGGGTCAAAAGCATTTCTGCACTTAGATAATTCCCCATATATTTCATATAAAACCTTTATTTTCAAAACATCCTCCTGAAGTCATTCCTTATCTGATTTTCATGAAATTTTCAGCATTAAATGCAGAAATAAATATAGTTTCTTCTTCGCATAATTTTAAAATAATTTTATTTCTACTTTCCCTTAAACGGGCATTAGCTACGATTTTGACCCAAAAAAATATATGCTTTGGAAATTGGTAAATAGCTTTAAAATGATGAAATAAAGGTAAATATTTCACATTAAACAGCTTATCGAACCACTTTCCTCCTTTTGAGAACGAAAATTACCATCGATTACTTATTTGCTTCCAAGCAAATAATTTGACCTCGCTTTTTCGGTATGCAATGGACCTTACTAGTGACAGGTAAAAACGAATAATTTGTATTTTGTCGCTTATTAACTGACTTTGTTCGTAATTAACATCGACTAAAAGCAAATTCACAAAAAAATAAGAAATAAGTGCATTGTTGTACTGATTTAACGACGATTCAACAAACTCCGTAAACAATGTCGATAATTAATAAGATGGCGTCCATTTCTTGATTGGTTTCAAAACACGAGCAGTTGCACGTTTTTTCCCCGATGCATGTACATTTCATAACATTTATAAGTTAGAGAAACACGTTTTATTAAGGCATCAATCATATCTGATAGTTTTTATGGGTAATAAAAATTTACGATTTGGCAGATAATGCCCCTTTAAGAATAGATTTAAAAACAAAGTTTAATTTTTTCACCAAATCTTACTATATAATCATATAAAATTGTGACGTCAAGAATTTACATTTGTGTTTAAATCATAAATGCTGGTAAATAAAAGTTCGAAAAAATTACATGAAGATATTAAAATAAACTCTCATAATTCTACCATTAAAGGTGAAAATTTCATGACAATAGGCGAAGGAATGACTTCATGAGAATGTTATGAAAATAAGTGGTTTTAGATGAAATATATAGTAAAATATCTTAGTGTGGAAATACTTTTGACCTGTAACTGTAGTGTACAACGGTGGACTTGAGGTCAAGAAAAACTACAACTAATAATTTTAAAAGAAGATGTAAAACAGTAATAAAAATATCAATCCTTAAAGGGGCATTATCTGCCAAATCGTAA
>MJUT01060772.1:209281-220580 GCA_002080005.1 Gigantidas platifrons
AGCTTACCTGGTCATTTTATCTTAAGTTTAACCTTTCCAAGACCATATATTTTCTGAAACGTACATGATTCCTCTACGTTGTCAAAATATCAGGGCATGTTTAAAATCTTGCAGTGAAATGCCATGCTACGGAAAGCACCTACTCTAAAAATAGCTCGGTCATCCCCAAGAAATTCAGTATTTATAGGTCATGCATCAAATCTTCCATAGAGGTATTAAAATACAACTAAGTCCATCAAATTTGGGCTCAAAATAATCCCTATATATTTAACTTCAATTATCAATTTTAATTAGTCCATTCCATTCAGTAGTTTTCACAATACTACAAAGTGAAAGGAACTGTTTTCTTGAAAAGGGACTACTTTTGTATATGTTCCAAGCTCTGATTGGTGAATTAGTGGTTTGACACCTAAAGAAATAACCCAAAACTAATGATAACTAAATTTATACACTACTATTTGACTTTATTGCAGTATGATGCAGGGATTTTTCTAGCCTTCCTCAGGGTATGGTAAAAGGACCCTTTCCCAATGAAAAATATTCTGAAATCATGCAATATTCCCCAAATTTTCATTCTTACCCACTTATTTTGTTTTCCAAATGGCCAATTTGTTGATTAAAAATTTCCTAAAATGGTAACATTCTCAAAAAACCTGTGACCACAAAACTAACGTTATCCAAGTAATAGCATGCAATATTCCATGATTTTACACTGTTGCAATATTACCCTAAAACTAATACTAACTCGACTTCATCATTTAACTTTGAGTGATTTTTGCACTATTGCAATATTACCCTAAAACTAATACTAACTTGACTTCATCATTTAACTTTGAGTAATTTTTGCACTATTGCAATATTACCCTAAAACTAATACTAACTTGACTTCATCATTAAAACTTTGAGTGATATTTGCACTATTGCAATATTACCCTAAAACTAATACTAACTTGACTTCATCATTTAACTTTGAGTGATTTTGGCACTATTGCAATATTACTCTAAAACCGATATCATTGATGATTTTAGAATTTTTGACAGAGTTCTGCTATGCGTGTACATTGTACAATAAAAGGGTAGCAGTAAAAACATTGATAAATAATCTCTCCTCTTTAGAATTTAAGCCCATGCCACTATAAAATTAAATTTTAAATCAGGATCTTCATTTTCTCCTGTTATTTGCATGGTAAAAGTCGTGAAGACCAGGGCTCACGTTAGAGAGCGACTAGGACAAAGAAGTCGCCTTGTGAAGGTTGACTTTGCTTTCTTGTTGGTCAAAAGCGAAGTTCAAATCACCTTGTAATTTTGAAGAGACGCCCTATGTTGTCCTATATTTGAAAGTTGTGAGAGCCCTGGTGAAGACCCCATTTACAAAGTCAATGTATTGTAAAAAGAAGGTCAAAAGAGGCTAGATTCCTATAGTTCCATCAGAGAAATGCCTGGCAATCAGTTGACACTCACTAGTAATAGGTTTTTATACCAGTCCATATTGTAGATCAAGGGTTTTTTCTACAGAGTGTGAGAAATTTCATCTTATTTCAAGTGGAGAGCAGATTACAATGATAAAGGCATACCGGTAGAATTTCTAGCACAAGTGAAAGATATCAATATCTTCAATTATTGCAGTGTGTGAAACTAAATTGTGTGGTATCATAGACCAATCTCTATTTTACATAGACCTCACTCTATATTATATACAACATTTTGAAAATTTGACATAGACAATGTCTATAGGTCTACCGCTTATTTACTGCTTATTTCGCACACTGCTGAATTTTGGCTAAATGTAAGGACCAATTTCTTCTGCAAAATAACTACGATAAAACTCCACAGAGCAAAGGATTAAAGGCAAAGCTAGTCATTCTTTTGAATGATTTCATTTGTGACGTCAAATCATTCATGAAATTCATTATGGATACAACTGCGACGTTAAACAAATCTGTATGTTTGATGAATAAACCTGTTGGCAACAACTTCATAGGATCGTGTCCCCAATGGAATAGCTCCATTTACGGAAGAAAAGGAAACTCAGTTACGGCTCATCGATTGATGATATTCAATAAATCATATGTTTAAAACCCCAAATTCAAAGATGTTAAAGATAATATTAAAAATAACTGTGATTACAAAAAAAATATTGTTCACAAAGATTGACAATGGATACTGCAGATACTATAGTGATGAGGGATAGTAAGTACTGCATTGTTAAATGGCATATAAAAAAAACTATGGCAACTTACATTTTCCCATGACTGCTGAATAATGACCAGACCCTAGAAAGGTCTCATAATGTTGGCCATGCATCGTTGTCTGTGAGATGTGACAAAGTCAAAAGGAGTTATGGCTCTTGTCGTCATACTGGAACACCAATAATTTGTAAATTATACCTTGCCAGTGCTGGGTATCTTGAAATCAAGTTGAAAGCTGCAACACAAGAGGAAAACAGAGTTAGTGAACTTTGTCAACACCGTTCTTATGCTAACTAACATCTTATAGACTTAAGGCCAGTACACACGATAAGATTTGTATCATAAGACCTGTATTATAATACAAAATCTTATCGTGTGTACAGTCTAAATACAGTGTATTATAAGATTTTTTAAATCGTATGAGACTGTATTAAGGATAGAGCAATGTTCTATCCTTAATACAAGTCTTAGCTGACCTTTCATTTTTATCCAATCAAAATTATCAATTTGGGGTTACAAATCTGCATCAGTACCATAATAAATACACGTGTAACTTAAAGCACATGGTTCTTGCAAAACATGGCCGACTTCTCATATATTGATGTGGAAAAGCTTGTTGCAATCTAATTAAAATTTGATCTTCTATTGTTCTCGATTACGTCGCACATAACTTTATGGGCGACATAACAGAACCGGGAGCAATTAAAGCTCGAATTTTAATTAGATTGAGCTTGTTGTTGCATTGGAAGAAGAAGATTTATGAATATATCGGGGGGATTACAACAAAAAAAGATGATGCAAATGCAAAACACATTTTTATAGCTATTTGGATCTTCCCTTCTCAGCTCTTCTAGTAAGGCATGATGTGCTCCAAAAACAATTCTTCGTTTTATCCAAGGTCTTGTCCAGCAGTTCCTCTTAACTTTCCTCTTTTTCAATGATTTCATAGGGGCACATAATAAAATAATGCACAGTTGCAATTATTTCATCTTCCATTGTTGACACCATTTGGCAGGAAAAACACGAGGTTTTTGATCACTTGTTTATATTCTGACAAGATTGATCTTAGTGTGTGTAGGAGAGACTTATAATACAAAAATCTTATAATACAAGTCTTATGATACAAATCTTATCGTGTGTACCGGCCTTTATACTGTATGTTTGTAAAATAACCAGAAACTTACAAGAGCATGTGTTATCACTGAACTATTAAAATATTATCTTCAAATTAGTCAAAATCACATAGATGGTGTAATGGCTAGCCTGCTAATTGCCTTCATTACTGGCAGATTGTGAGTTCAAGCCAGGTCAGGTAAAATCAAATACTATAAAATTTGTAACTGCTGCTTCTCCACCCAGCATACAGCATTAAGGAGTACGAGTACAAACTGGAAGGTCGAAATCAAGATTAATGTGTCTGAATAGAGCAACATGCCTACCCACACTGTTTTTACAGTGAAAATCTAACTCAGTGTGTTGGTCTAGAACAAAGTGGATAATCATCATTATCATCTCTTCGAAATGTAGCTTGTTCTTGCCATGATATAACGGCAAACTTGCTCACTTGGCATTAAAAAAGACTCGCTTGCTCACTCACTCAAGAGAACATTACAAGATTATACCATGACATAGCATATTATTTAAATTAAATTTTGACACTATATCGTCTAAGTTTTCTTTTTACATGACCAAAGATATCACAACTTACTCTGTGAAATTACCAATTTTTTGCAACCCATTTTGAATTATGTTCGCCAAACAAATCGTCAGTAACATCTTTGTACGACCCTCATCTTTTCAACTGAAAATGATATTTCTGTATCCTTGTGTTAAATCAAGGTTTTGCCGTGGGTAGGTAATTCGTCCAGTGACTTATTATCGACATTTTATAATAAAAAGTTAAGATAATAGGCAAACCATGTGCAATTCTCAATAATTTGCCAGTTTTAAACAAAAGAACATATTTTTATCAGAAAACATTCATTTTAATTTTTCTCACTCATTGTTTTGAATCAAGTTCTTGTCCTAGCAGATCTTGCTTCAATACAAGGATGATAGGTAAATCAGGTCTTAGAAATATGTGACCTATCGTTCCATCTTTCCTATTGACAAAAGCTTTTACTCAAGTTTCCAAAACACTTGAGTTCGCCATAACCCCCAGTTTCTGAAGTTCATTTTGTTCAATTTCATGTCTTCATGTTATTAGTTCCGTGCAGTGATGTGCACTAACCTTTCCATACAAAAAGAATGTCAGGATCATTTTTACTCTCATTTGTTTTGTGAGGGGGTTCAAGTTTTTTTATTTTTATTTTTTTGGTATTTATATAATGTATACTGGTGTCCAACACGATTTCCATGCAAGATGATCAGCGACGGATTTAGGACAAATGAGGCCCTGTGCTAGTTAAGTTACGAGGCCCCTTACTTGGCCCCCTAAAGGAAGTAGATGCGGTCAGGCCTACACAGACAGTCAACTCTATCATTATGTCTGGCATCCCTAATGCCTTCAAATTTAAAATTGCACCACATAAGCAAAAATCCATCTTAAAAAAAAAACCGGCAGGAAGATGGTGCTCGTGTCATGTAACAGCTGCACAATGGGTACCATTAAGTGGAGCAGAAACTGCTTACCTTTCCAGAATACATCAGTTCACCCTCAATTTAAGGTGGGGATTTGTGCTGCTCAATTCTAAGTTTTCTGTGTAGTGTTTTGTAGATCAGTGTATGTCTTTTTGCTTTTTTTTTTTTTTTGGGCCATTGTATTAATTGTTTGCCCTTCTTCAATTTGCAGCTTGGTATCTTCAAAGTTTTCTTTCAAAATAGTACTATTCATCAACTTATTTTTTTATAGAATATAGGATGTGGTCTATACAAGTAGACCAGGGGCGGATCCAGGATTTCAAGTTAGGGAGGACGGACTTAAAATAATCGCGCCGAGCGGAACGAGGTACGAACATTTTTGGGGTATTTCGTGTGAAAAATCACGATTTTATGCAAAAAAAATCTTATTTTTTCCAATTTTAGGGGGGGCACACACTGGGTGTGCCCCCCCCCCTCTGGATCTGCCCCTGTAGACTATCTCAGAAATCACATTATATAATAATCCTTAATTTGATCTATCATGATGGAATAACACACAATTAAAAATTAATAATTCTGTCCAAAAAAAGAATAGTTATTTCATTTACAGTGATACTACAGTTTCAACAGACTCCTAAATCATGATAATTTAAATTTAACTGTGATCTTTAACAATAACAGATGTAATATCATATAATATATTTTCCGGTAAGAGAAAACTGATAATTAATGTGATGGCAACGTGCAATGACGTCTCATATGTTTGTGTCCAATCAGTGCTTTAGTTGGCAATCCTGAAATACGAAATCCCACATGTCACGAACAGGTCTATGGAAACGATATATATAATTATACAGGGTCCTCCTGGTATAAATAAACTGTCCATCTTAATCAATCGCAGGAATCTCGTGGCATTTTTATCAATTTAAAGATGTTAACTGTTTACCCTTTACTTAGAAATTGATTTGAAACAATATATCATCTTTGTAATGATGTAATTTTCACCGAAATCCATGTCAATAATTAAAATTTTCAATTACTGTGCCAACAACTAGAAGCTGTCATAAACCATTACTGAGTTAAAAACAAAATCAATGGACAGACGATCCCTTCCTGCTATAAATTGTCTTGTACTCAAAAAGATGTATTAATATTACATGATATTCAAAGGTTGCCTTGAAGCAGACAGCATAGACTGATTTGTGACCAAATGACCTGAGAGTGTTGCACTTTATACACGAAAATATCTTATGTCATCAAATTTTATGCACATTTTATTTCTATATTAGATAATTCTATTATGATTTTTATACTTGTGTAATTTGTAAACAAGCCGATGTTCTATATTCCTCTGAACCACAGTGTACTTGTCGTGGCATAAGCATATTGCACTCAAATTATATCTTTCTTTAAAGGAGGAGGATTTTCTCCATAAAGTTCTTTTCATTGGAGATATATTAAAACTGTCCAAGTTTGTATCAAAAGGTTGTGTCATTTTCAGATAACATATTTCTGTATTTTTTTATGAAATTCTTTGTCCTGTTGTACTTTTTCTTTTGGCCATGCATTTTGTTCTTCGACATACAGATTCTGATTACCCCTTTGGTATCTTCAAACTCTTCTTGTTAAACATTTTTCTGTGGTCAGGTGGCTTTCTTGAATTTCCAATCAAGATAAAAATGATCATTTTGTAAGGAGCTATCATTCATGACTCAAACAATTTTACAAATCAAGGAGAATTGATTTCGAATTTTCTTTCAAATGTTGTTTGGAAAAAACAATTTTGAAAACATTTTCATAAACTTTGTCCTGTGGAGGTGGCCATCTTTAATTTTTAGGGTGTTGCTATCTCGCAATTGTCAAGACCTTCTTGCATTCCTTAAGATTATTCTTCTTCTATTTTTTTTAAAGTCTTTACACCAAAATATGTTCTATAATTTATCAGAGGTTTCTATTATCGAACCAGTACAACCCAAGGACCAACACAACCAGGCTTGCTTCAATTTAGGTCGGCTGGTCTCATTTAAATTATTTGTGCCTTGAATTTCCTTTAGCAAAAGAATTAAGATCTCTTTTGACAAAACTAAGGATTAGTGCTCATTCCCTCACAACAGAAAAAGGCTGCCACAATAACATGTTTTTGCAAGCACTGCCCAACATCTGTGGAAAATAAATCTTATTTCATATTATATTGTTCCAGGTTTGACAATTTGCGACTTACTAGTGATTATAAAGAAATATTTCCCACTTCAAGGGTTGATGCAGATCTCATTAAGGACATTCTAAATCCCAGTAATATCAATAACGCTAAACTCATTTGCAGATTCTTAAAAGTAGCAAATGCTATTCACAACAAAGATATAAATACAGGTTAATAATTTTTTTCATATATGTTCTGTACAAATTTATACATCTCTGTCTTATGTCATTTATTATTGTTAGTACATTGTCTTGTTACTGTTTGATGTACGCCAACATGTGGTTAATTCATCAATAAAACTATTTGATTTGATTTGATTTGATTGTGCACTTTTGAATAGAGGACAGGGCTGTCTGCAAATATTTCAATAAATGAACCATATTATATAAATTACCATCTCAGCCAAATTTGGTTATTTCTCCAATGCTTCAGGAACTCCTTACCATTCCGGAGCACCTGAGATAACCACCATTTTTCGAGCATTCGTTTTGCTAAATCTTTTGTCTTTTGGCTATTGAATTGTCTGCCCTTCATTGAATTAAGGACTCTGATTACCCCTTTCGTATCTTCAAAGTTTTCTTTCAAGTTTTTAAAGAAGGCTATTTGGTGAAAAGCAAATCACAGCAATGGATGATGGACAAAACATGTCACCTGATGGCAAAATATCACATGGCATTAGGCCAGGTGATATAATATAAATAGATTAACCCAAGGGATGTACTCTTACAAAAGTTTGTTCAAATTAGATAATACTACACATCTGTGTGTTTATGGCCAATTTTCTGCTTAGATATTCAAATATAATACATATTGTATACAAATAAACTTTTAAACTTAAACTTAATTCTGAAATGAATAAATTTTTTGGAACTAAAAAAAAATTATTTTCACCCAAAAATAGAAATATTTTTTTTATCAATAATAAAACATAATTCCAATAAATACTCATGAAAACAATAATAAGATTTAACAAAAATCCAGATAAATTCATTAAATATTAAAATATGTAAATATATGTAAATTATTTCAGAAAATGTAATGAAAATAATCTTTGTAATTTGTTGTCACTTAAAATCCTTGTTCCCTTCATTCCCCTATTCCTTGTCTTTATTCAATAGTATAAATCAGTCATTTTTATCCTTTATTTAAGCCCCCTGCCCTAAATATGACTTAAGGTAAAGTATTCTATCACTGTCTAAACAGGATGTTTTTTCAAGAGTGTGTAAATACTCAAACAAGAAAGCCATTCACAATATTCACTAAAGAGTTCACCGTGAGGTCACACTTATAAGAAATACCAGGCATAATTAGGCTGCCATATTACAATATTTGAATACTCAATGATATATAAAGAAAATAATTAGACCATTTACAAGACTATGTAATTAAAACTTTGTTTAAAACCCCACTCATATTATTAATCTTCATTATCAATAATAAAATACATCTATGTGGCTGACAGCAATTTGATAAGAAGATCTCTTGGCTTTCCTTTGCATCTAGTTAAATATAGATGAAAAAAAATGGGGGTTGGAATTTCTACCCCTAAATCAATGCTTTCTGAAAATTGTAAATATATAAACAGGCATCTTCCTCTTACAATTGACAAGGAAGGTTAAAAAAAACCAAATTAAATTAAATGTTATTTTACAAAAACAAATGCCTCCCACATTCTTCATATTTTGAGACAGAAACATTGCAATCCCATATAACATGCAGAAGGATTTACAAAATAATCAATAGCTCATTCAATATTAGTCTGATCAATAACTGGTATAATTATATGTGAATCTGCATATACGTAATGATCAAGTATGAAAAGTTTTTGAGTAATGTAGGAGTTCCGCATATAAAGTTTTTGATGAAATATCACAAATCAAAAAGGGAAATAACTCCAATAAAAATGTTCTGATCAAACTGCTGTAATGATAATATATGAATCTTCATATGGTAATAACCAAGCATGCAAAGCTTTAATGAAATCCAAACCGCATCGGTGGCATAATGGTTAGCGTGCTCGCCTCAAGTGCAGATTGGTGTAGGTTCAAGCCCCGGTTGGGTCAAACCAAAAACTATAAAATTGGTATTTTTTTGCTTCTCCGCTAAGCACGCAGCATTAAGGAGTAAGAGCAAAGACTGGTTGGCTCGGAATCAGAATAATGTGTCAGAGTGAAGCGACACCTCAACCCGCTGACTGTTGTTTCAATGAGGTTAGCACTATAAAAATATAACTCAAGACAAGACAAGGTCTTTATTCTCATAAACCATAACAGAACAATGGTCTTAGAACAAAGCGGATATCACCATCATATTTCATTGAAAATAACTTGTCCTCGCCATGATATAGCTGAAAAATTGCTCATTTGGTGTTAAACAACAATCACTCACTCACTTGATGAAATCCTAGTTCAAATGTAGGACGAGTTGCACATACAAACTTTCTAATTAACTCAAAAAGGGCAATAACTCCTACAAAAATGGTCCAATCAAGTTGCCGTAACAACATGCGAATCTGCATACGGTAATAAGCAAACATACAAAGTCTTGAAGAAAACACATTTAAAATGTAGGTGTTGCGTGAATAAACATTTTGTAAAAGAACAAAAACAATATGTTATTAATGTTGTGTAAAGTTTTTCATAACAACAAATTCTTAGGTATAAAAAGTCTAATTAGAATAAAACACTTTACCTGAAATATTAATAAAATAGGTACAAAGTGACAGCTTGACATAGTCTATTAATAAAATACTATCTTGATATATTTCTAGAGTTGACTTCAGTTACTTAATTAAAAATATTACCAATGAAGATTAAAACAAAAATAAATAAAAATAGAGAAAAAAAAACATTTATAATAATGAATTTACTGTGTTCCTGGGGTGCAATTTTTATTTTTTTTAAATAAGAAAGAAAAATAAAGAAAAACAGTTATTGTAACCTCATAGTTTTTAATAAAATATTTTATAAACTTAAAGACCTAAACAAAGCAATTGACCCACCATGTGTAAACATGGCAATATAATATGACATATTTTTTAATAAAAAATCTCTTACCATATATTTTTAGCCTTTTTTTTATATATCTTTTGTCTTTCACATATGTCAATATTTTTAGCTCCAAACTCTTTCTCTTAATTCCCTGATATTCAAAATGGCACAACCCAGTATTTAGCAAAAGAGGATCAAGAACAGATGATGCTTCCCATCATGGGGTAAAACAGGATTAGGTCGTGAACTATGGGTGACCTAAAGAATTCAACATAGACTTACATGATCAAAAGATCTGTATTGATTGATCAGTGAATTCAAGGTCACACTCAATTGTACCCTCTTACCTTGTGTATTAACACCATGTGTATATATATAGAAACTAATATTAAAATTCAATACATTAATAGGAGCTCATTCATATATTTTATACTTGCTTGTAAATTACATTATTATATTGTTCATGCATCATAATTTTTTAAAAGACAGAATTTGTAGTTTCTTTAAAAGCTTATAGCAGAAGATTTTTTGAAATGTCTGTTAAACTATGTTTGACCACTATTTGGCTTAAAAAAAATGTCATGCTTCATAATTTTTTTTTAAAAGGATAGAATTTGTAGTTTGTTTAAAATTAAAGTAGGACTAGTTTCTTAGAAAAAGAAATGTTTTAAATGTCTTTGACACTATGTTTGACCAGAGACTTCCATTTTGTTAAAAAAAATTAATTGTATGAATCATATTTTTCTTAAGACTAAACTTGTAGTTTGTTTAAATTATATCAGGTTTCTTAGATAATTTGACATGTCTGTTTAACTGATGATGTTCTACTATGGATTTCAATTTAGTAAAAATAAAGGGGGGGGGAAACCGAAACAATATACTCCCAGTGCATATGATTTCCATTAATGTATAATTTTACTAAATCTAATCAACAGATTTCTTACTTGCTCTCCTTTACTGATATCACGCAGCATAGGAGATCTGTGAAAACCGCATTAGAGGTCACATTCAAGTGACCTTTTGTCATGAATATGTAATGATATGATAAATATGGTTATACCCTTCTTCTGCCAAAGCAGTTTAATAACACTTTCACTGTTTTCAGCAATCACCATTTTCATATAGGGTCACTAGCAAGCAACCTGTAATGGGGTTTCCTCATAAAGTCATGGTACATGTAAATTATACCCCCATTGGACCATCCACCCTCCAGGGTATTATTACCACACATATGTCTCAAACCTGTAGGAAGAATTTGAAGATACCAAAGGGGGTAATCAGAATCCGTAAATGGAAGGACAGACAACACAATGGCCAAAAGAAAAAGGACAAAAGGAGTC
>MJUT01060772.1:233384-256364 GCA_002080005.1 Gigantidas platifrons
TATACCCCCCCCCCCCCTCCCAACCAAAACTTTGTTTACGGTGGGTACAAAAGAAAACATCCAAAAACCAAACCGGAGTCAAAACATATCTATCATTCAATAAATACCTCATCAAGTTTCATGATGCATGCAGTTACAATTTCAAAATCTTTCCTTTTACAAGTTCTAGGTTACAATGGCAATGGTGGTCATTTTGGAAATTATAAACAAAAATTGCAAAACATATAAGAACATCCTCCTTTCTATTGGTCACGTAATTAGGTTGTGGTTTGGATTTTGGTGTCAAACATCACTTTCAACAATATTTCAGTTATAACGTGGTGGTTAGTTTTATTGATGGAGGAAACCAGAGTACCTGGAGAAAACCACGGACTTGTCTCAAGTCACTGACAAACTTTATCACATAATGTAGTATTGAGTAAACCTCACTATGAATTGAGGTTCAAACTCACAACTTAAGTGGTGATATCAAGTAATTAAACACATTTACAGTTAAAAGAATTACATATATCTACTTAATTGGGTATGTTAAAATCAAATATTAAAAATCTCCCACTGGCAAGACAGCTGCCATACCAATAATGTTAATGACATCTTTTCTGGTTAATTTATGCATCCCATATCAATACAAGACACTTCATAATGTACATTTACAGAGATGTTATGGATAGGCAATGAAACAATGTGGGCTTAAGTTCCTTATAATGTTGATTCAGAATATTTAGCAAAGGAAATTGACAGTTGTCAACATTTAATTGTCAAAACAACAAACACTCGAATACTAGGACCATCGCCAATTTCAGAGCAACAACAACCTGCCCAAAATAGTGTTTTGTTTTTCTTTCAAAAATATACAGAATGTGTGAAAAATGTTACGATTCTAGAATTCTGCTCATCTTCGGATATATAGGATTCTGTGTCTTTAGCCAATGTTATTAAGTTATAGGAAAAAGGTAACTGGAAGAGATGGTGTGACGTAGAATAATACGACTTTTGTGCTCTTCGAAACAAAAGAATTCCACAAAATGGTGACACCCACAAAAACTGCAGGAAAATCAAAATTGCACTTTTAAACCCTCTGTACGAATGTTTTTAGCCAACACAACTTAGTTACATCTACTGTTTGAAATAAACACTTATGTTTTGTTTCTTTTCCCTTTTAATAAGACAGGAAGTGATGTTATGTCCTTAAAATATGATAATCTTTTTCTGTAACTGATCTTTCTTAAGACGTCTTTAAGACAGTTGTTAGGGAACAACTTTAAATGCAACCATATATAATACATGTACCACAAACAACTCATCATCATTGTTGTCGGCACAGTCATCATCATCAGGAAGTAACAAGCGACAATAGTGTGGGAAACGTTTTTTTCTCTCTTATCTCACCATTTTGGCTAGTTGCTTGAAAATTGTCCTTGCCAAATTAGAATTGCACTTGCCAAGTTTGGCAAGTGGGTAGATATTTCTACTCGCCAATAATCTAATACAAATATTTTACATGAGAAATAATAACAATTTAAAGAAAAAAATATACCGCTGAAATAATTGTTTAGAACATCAAAATCCGACCCTGACTCGAAAATTACCATTTTTTAACATTTACCTTTTTACCATATACTAGTATAAAGTCCACCCAAACCCAATTTGGAATAGGACTCCATCTTTTAGCATTTTCGATCAATAAGAGAAATCAATATAGCGCACGTGAAACATTGCACTGCTAGTCCTATCAACGATTTTGAAGGATTTCTTCACATCTTTTATTGTCGAATCAAAAATTTTATGAAATCATTGACTGCTTCGTCAAGTTGGTTGACAGGGGCGAGTGCAAAATAATGGGAACTCGCCTCACAATGTTCGGTTGCCGGATTGTCGAGTTCTTACACAAACGTACTTGCCGAATTTTTTCTCTTCTCGCTTTTAGCGAGTTGGCGAGTGGTGGTTTCTTTCACTGCAATATCAGCCTTAGCCACCCTTATCAATATGTTAGTTCCCCAACCCCGACCCACATCATTACCATCATCAGAAAGTAACAAGCTACAATATCAGCCTTAGCCACCCTTATCAATATGTTAATCTCTACCCCCCTCTAACACCAAGTACCTGACCCATGGGTGTTGGGCTTAGTTAAGGTAGGTAGGGAATTAAATAATCTTGAGAATAATTTTCAAAGGAAAAAGAATTTGACTTTGGGTATAATTTTCTTATATGATTTATGATTTGTAGATATACATGTACAATGTAATTGAACCTTGCAAAAAAAAATCAGAAAATAATTTGATAGCAAATAGAAAATTCGCAAGTTGTTACAACATTAAAACAATTTTCAGGTTGTGGGAAAATGTGTTTTTACATTTGTATTTTAATTGAATTTTGCCTGAATGGGGGATCATTTTGTCAGCAATAAAGGGAAATAACACCTATAATTAAAGGTTAGAGAAAACCAAAGGGGCAATCAAGAGCAGACAATCCAAAGAAATGGGCAATATTGGCTACAGAAGACACAGACAAACAAAACAAAAAAACACAACACTGAAAACTAAAAAGATGAGCAACACAGACTCACCGAAAACCGAGGGTGAACCCAAGCGCTTGTAAGACACATGTCATGCTACTCGTCAAGTCAATATGTGATTAACACTACTATATGCAAACAAACAAAAACATGGGTTGGACACCACTGTAATAAACAAACAAACACAAATATACAAGTCAGAAAAGTCAAATGGTCAATTTGGACAGGTGGTTTAAGCATATCCAGATGAAAAGATCAAAGTATGAAGAAAAGAATGACAGATAAAGACCAGGAATGATGTCACCAGACAGAACAAGATCACATGATGCTTTGCCAGGTCATGTGAGCGAAAAATGATATTTTATATACCCAAGAAAAACGTAGCAAAACAAATAAACCTCTTTTAAGAGGTCACCTGTCTTATAAGGCCACTTTTTCTTTGTCCCAAAGGTGACCTCTTAATACAAGTTTAACTGTACATATGTATACTTAAATTATTACAATATGGATACTATCAGTGTCTAATTAATGAAAGGAATGGATCAAGTGATTTTTATTACACCAAGGAGAGACAATGTCCTGGTATTAACTTATTAATATTTAATAAAAATACAGAGTTCATATTTATCAATAAGTATTGCATAACAAACAGCCAGATCTGAGAATATTAGCAGCAATCAATTACTCTTTAATTAAGGGGTATGGTGTACTCTTATATTAGTAGAGGAGTCAAAAGGTTATCAGTAGAAATAGACAAAAGTCAAAAGTTGAATATACTCAATATCTATAAATATTTACCATTTTCCGATAAAAAAAAAAATCAAATTGCAATGAAAATTTATACTAGCATTTCAATTTTTTCTCTATCTTCTCATAAATATTGTTTAGATCTTCAATCAAACAAAAGTAATTTTTCAATAAAAAAAAATATCAATCGTGACTGTTTTCAACAACAAATGTGAACAATAACTTTTTTTCAAATACAGGGGTACAATCCAAGTTATATACCCCAAACCAGAAGTATAATTGGGAGGGGGTGGAGAGGGGGCTATGTTAATGCAATGCTCAATCCCCCCCTCTCATTGATTTTACACATCTTTGCCACATATACTTTTTTTTTAATATTTTGAGTCTAGCAATTACTGACATATAATTTGCATAATTACTATTTCACTGGTAATTTCAAATAATCTCACAAAATACAATTTTTTACGGGAATTGAAATGTATGTATGTCTAATAAAATTTGGATAACTTTAGAATTCTTATAATTAAATTAAAAAAAAAATGGAAGACC
The DNA here is from genome assembly GCA_002080005.1 of Gigantidas platifrons. Classification (NCBI taxonomy): domain Eukaryota; kingdom Metazoa; phylum Mollusca; class Bivalvia; order Mytilida; family Modiolidae; genus Gigantidas; species Gigantidas platifrons. Next base: position 237,199 of record MJUT01060772.1, read on the forward strand.
TAATAATATTTGGTTAGAAATGTTCTGAAATTTTAGGATTTCTTCACCATATTTTTCAAAATTTTCAGGATGGGGAGGATGATCCCAACCAAATCCCTTAATGTGTGCTTACATCCTCAAGCATTAACAAATTATTTTTGACCCGCCCCCCACTCATATGACTAATTGTGTTCCTGTGGGCCTCAACATAACAGTATTTTTATTTGTATTCCTTTGATATTTTGAGATCTGTATGAAGGGTCAAATGAAAGCCATATATGATTTATATATGTAAATAACATGATTAATGGACCATGCTTGTTTTAATGTTCCTGGATTTTCTTTCTGTTCTTCTTATCTTTTGATTATTTCCGTAATTATAATTATAACATTAATTATATCCTAATTCCCACCTTACCTATGGGAATACACAATACTTTGTTTGTTTATTTGCTTTTTTTTTTTTTTTTTACTAAATTCCCAACCCACAAATCTAGAGATACAAAAAAACAACAGTTTATCACATTTTCTTAAAATTTAAAATTTGCAGTATTACTTACCTTCTATATGCATCTTAACATTAACTCTCCAAAATTAAAATAAAATTCACAGGCAAATTTCCTCAAAATTCACAAATCACCTAATATCTTAAATATTGTATCTTATAATTCCTTCACACAAATCTTCACTGAAGTTCAAACTGTCCGATTGGTCACTTGTTTTAAAAAAAAACAAAATAAACAAAATAAAACAAATATTCCTGGAAATCTAATAATCCAACATAAAAAAAAATAAATAAATGTTTTATCCCATTTGAAAGCAATTTAAACCAACAATCGAAATGCACAATTAAAATAAAGTAGATAAAAGTCCAATGATCTCAGGGGTTATTCCTCCCATATAAATAGTTGAGTGACCACTACATAAACTAATAACCATATTGACCCATCCACCTGAGTGTGTAAACAATCTGGTCAAATATATAAAGGTGTGCTGTAGTTTACACATGAAGGTTAGTAGGTCATGATATAGTACAAGCCTGGTCAATTTCTATAATGTTAGGGTCATTCTGAGGTCACCACTATTGTATGGTCATCACTGTATATCAGTGTACTGGTGGGTTAAGGTCAGGGAAATAATAATAAAAAAAACTCCATATATAGTGGAAATAGGAGAGGGAGAGAGGAGGGTCCCCAGGGAGGATCTTATAACAGGGGGGGATATATATATTCATAAATCATGTATTTTAAAGTCACCATTGTTGTATGGTCATCAGTGTACTGGTGGATTAAGGTCAGGGAAATATTAATAAAAAAAAAAATACATAGTGGTAATAGGAGAGGGAGAGAGGAGGGTCCCCAGGGAGGATTTTATAACAGGGGGGGATATACATGTATATAAATCATATATTTAAAGGTGAACAGTAAAGAGAATATAGAATAGAAGATAACAATATTTGATGTAAAAATTAAATTTCTATAATAAATGTGTACACTGGAAAATGAGCACAAAGAAGGAGATAATAAAATCATGTAGGACACATGACTAAATATTTTAAATGGCTTGAAAAATTTGTCACCAGTTAAATTAGTATTATTCATTTAATAATGCATACATAGAGCTTTCAATATTTTTCAAGTCTACCAGTACTTCACTATTTACAGGTGGTACTTTTTTTTAAATTAAAATTGGAACAATTTTCATGAATATCTTATACAACATTCTTTAAAATCAAGAGGTACCAAAGACTATTTCAAGCGGGTAAAAGGACCTGATACCGCCCCTTTATTGAAAGGCCTGGTCTATCATTGTAATACATTCGAACCTGCCCATGGAGTCACCTCTATTAAGCAGTCACCTGTCTTAAAAGGTCACCTTTTTCTTGTCCTGTCATAATTTTTTTTTATATGAATTTAACCTCTTTTAAGAGGTCACCTGTCTTATAAGGTCACTTTTTCTTGGTCCCAAGGGTGACCTCTTAATACAGGGTTGACTGTACTTATATTAATATGTAAAATAAAAATTTATATGATTTCCTCATCAATATATGATATATGATTCATTACCCACTAATTGTGATTGCTTGACTGTTCTTAAAGGATCAATATTTGATGAGTAAATAAATAAAGTCTTAATGTGATGAATCTTACAGATCCTTGTGCCGACATGAAATTATTTGATAATACAGTCGAAATTTGATAGTTCAAACATTTAAAATATGTTTTTGTATTTTAAGTCTTGTCCATTTTCATGTTAATTCTGTGTTAAATAAACACAGATTTTTAAATCTGTCATTTTTTTTTTTTTTACTTTTTAGGTTTTTAGGGGTTAGGGTAATGGTGGTCAACGTCAATTTCACCAATATTTCAGTTATATCGTGGTGGTCAGTAACTTTTTTTTACGCCTATATGGCTCCCACTCCCCTGATTTAAGTGATCATAGCAGAAGGAAATTTACCTAGACAAGATCCCAATTTTTTTCAGTTATTACCGAACTTGGGTAGCTTGAACTACCAATAATTCAAACACATTTCGACAGTCTGACATTCTCATCGAATGAGACAGTGACTGAGGTTCTACTTTTAATTAAGAAATTTACTACATTGAATTTGAGGGATATTATTGTGAAAATAAGGTTTATTTCCACCAGGTATAATAGAAAAGCTTTTTCAAGGTTTAATTGGCTGTACATGTAGCTTAATCATGACAATTTGTGTTAATATATCTAATATATCTTTAATTTTGTTTGTTTGATGGTGTTTAATGCCAATTTCAACAATGTTTCAGTTATATGGTTGCAGTCGGTTTTAATGGTGGAGGAAACTAGTATACCCGGAGAAAACCACAGACTTGTCACAAATCACTGACAAACTTTATCACATTATGTTGTATCCAGTACATCTTAGCATGAATGGGGTTCGAACTCACAACTTTAGTAGTGATAGATACTGATTGCACAGGTAGTTGTAAATCCAACAACCATAATTATGATCATGCCACAACGACCCTAGATTAATTAAGACAATTTGTGTTATTTTCCAATCTTCTATGTTTGTATCGGTCACAATGAGGAAGTAGAATTTAGAAAAGTGCATACAATGTTATTTATCATCAAATATATATGACCTTTATTTGTATAATTACATTTCATATCTTAATTTTGATTTGTCAAGAGGAATTATATTTTCCCTGTATTCATACATTCATACACCCCCCTAATCATTTGTTAATGGAAAAGTTACAACATGGATGAAGTCTGCTAAAAATAAAAGAGAAATAATGCATTTTCCATCAATGTGAGAAGTACTAGCAAATATTAATCTAATCAGTTTTGCAGATATAAATCATCCTCACAGATAAAAAAAAATTTCTGTGACATCACAATTCTCCATCAATGCTGAAGCTTCAGTGTTTTGAACGTTTTTTTTTTTAATTTTTTTAACAACATAATATCTTTTATTCAAATGCTTGCGACAATTAACATGCCCTTTTGGTGTTTCACTATGACATCCTGTTCTAATAATCCAGGGCTATAATCAGAATTACATGAAATATATACAACCTAAATACAATTTCTATTTAATACCTTTTGGAAACATTTATTTATTTTCCATTTATTATATAATTTTTTACTTTCATTAAAAATGTACACTTTTGAAGTGTTTTATTTTCTTTTGGAATAGTTCATTGATTGATTTGATTTGATTTTTTGGTGTTTAACGCCACTTTCAACAATATTTCAGCTATATCATGGCGACAAGTTTTAGTGGTGGAGGAAGCCGGAGTACCCGGAGAGAACCACCGACCATGGGCAAGCAACTGGTAAACTTTATCACTTGCGGTTGCGAGTCGAGTGCACCCTTTTTTGTAATTTACAAAGCCAGGCGCCAACTCACGCCGTATTGGTGATAGGCTTGTACGAGTTGTTAGGTAATCAAACTACCTAACTCACCGAGTCAGCCGGGTCTCCTGGAATAGTTTATTAAATATATTTATGTTTGTAATGTACAACTCCTAAATAATGTAATTATTACGAAAACTAAGGTTCTCCTCCCTCAGGTAGACATAGGAAACATAAGCCAACATTGGCTATCCTGCCCTTTGGTTTACTTTCTCCTAAAGACTTTTTAATTATTTTGTTTTCCAATCTTTTGATTATGAGCCTACCTGATGAAGGACATTCCAAAAACACATTGTGGTACTAAATTCTATATCTACGTTTTTATCACTATCACTGGGTCTAAATCTCTGCTGGTGGAGTATTAGTCCCCGAGGATATCATCTGCCCAGTGGTCTGTGTTTTCGGCACTGACAGAGTTTATTAGATATATCTCTTATTGAAATTTACTGTTCATAAATAATGTAGCTATATTGCATTACTAAAACTAAGGTTCACCTTGAGAGGTCCCTGAGACGGGCGGGTATAGGCAAGTACCGTGACCTTAGCCAATTTTGGCTATCATGTTTCAGCCCTTTAGTTTTAATGCTAGACTTTTAAATTTTTTGGCTTTTGATTCTGTTGGCTTTGGACGTACCTGATGATGGTCATTCCAGAAATGTGTGCGTTTGCATTTTATGTTTAGATATCTACTCTTTTTATTGAAATATTTTAGGGCCTGGGTGGCTCAATAAGTTAGGTAGTTGGATTACCTGACAACTCATACAAGCATGTAATCAATACGGCGTGGGTTAGTGCCCGGCTTTGTAAATTACAAAGAAAAAAAAGGTGCACTCGACTCGCAGCCGCAAGTGATAAAGTTTACCAGTTGCTTGCCCATGGTCGGTGGTTCTCTCCGAGTACTCTGGCTTCTTCCACCACTGCAACCGGTCGCCATAATATAGCTGACATATTGCTGAAAATGGCATTAGAACACCAAAAATAAAAAATAAATGAAATATTTTTAATTACCATTAAGTATAATTTAAAAACAGAAAGGTCATGTTTGAATGTAGTGTTTGCAAAAGAAATTCTTGTTATTAAGAGACATAAAGCGAAAATTGTCCTTTACCATAAAAACACGAAAATGAAATTTGACCTCTCTCAATGGGTATTTTTCGCAATATCAATATCAAGGAAGATATAACCACATGTAATAAATTGCCAATGAAAGAAGTAGAGTAGATATTATTTATACTCCAGATCTTATTTTCATTTCAGGGATATATTTTTAATTAATTTACTATTTCTTCATATTTCAATAAAAATGTGAATTTGCTGGTTTCAAATTTCAAGGACAGTATCAGAACGGGTGTGCTAAATTTGTTTAGCATGTTAATGAATAAAATCATGTTTCTAATTGCTGTGTATATTAGTATTTATTTGTACACACTAAAGTATAAAAAAGTTGTTTTTACATAAAAATTGTTATTTCAGAAAACAAACAAGTCATGGCTGTCATCAAAGGTAATCATTGGCAATTCTACAAAAACCACAAGATCCAAGGAGCCTGCCATCACAATCATCTAGTTATCAATTATTTGTGCAATGATTTCTACTTTTATCAATGGCAGCCATCTTGGTTGGAGGGAAGACATGTCACAAACAGTTTTGAAAGTTGACAAATCAGAGATCATCTTGGCCCAAATCGGTTTAATGCTTTCTGAGAAGAAGATTTTAATGCAATCTTTGGTAAACTGGCTACCAAAATTTACAAGGAATCAAACGGAAGATTTGTTGAACTACTCATTGCCAAGCAGCTGCTGTTTAAATTTGACCTCTTCATTTCGATTTTGACTTTTTTTTATTTTGATTTATAAAGTAGTAATAGTCACTTAAAGAAATTATATATTTTTAGATATGGTGGCCATCTTTGATGGAAGACAGAACTGTCAGACATAGTTTGGAAATTGTATTATGTAAAGACCATCGCGGCACAATTTGATTTCATTTGAATCAATGATTTCTAAAATGATTTTAAGCCTCATTTGCATCGCTATAAATTGTGTCAACAATAAATTGTGTAAACAATAAATTTCATTGAAAACCCTGAAAGGTATGATATGTTGAATTACTTATTGTCATGCAGTACAGTTGAAATTTGAGCTAGCTGTCATTTCTAAAACAAAGCAAAAACTGTTCATTAAAAAATTTGTATTTTCAGTAATGGTGGCCATTAAATGGTTGGTTGGTTGGTTTATGGTGTTTAATGCCACTTTCAACAATATTTCAGTTATATCTTGGTGGTCAGCTTGATGGTGGAGGAAACCTGAGTACCTGGAGAAAACCACTGACCTGTCGCAAGTCACTGACAAACTTTATCACATAATGTTGTATCGACATATATTGAAACAGCTTCGAACTCACAGCTTTAGTGGTAATAGGCTCTGATTGCACAGGTAGTTGTAAATCCAACTACCATACCATCACGACCAAGACGGCCCCACCCAGTGGTTTTGTCAAAGTATAAGACTGATATGTGATAAATTTCAGACAAATGTCAGACATCAAGTAATTGCTAATTAAAAATCTAATAAGCAATAAATAGTATTTCATTTTAAATTTGCCATCAATAACATAAACTAAAATTCAAGAGTTAGTGATTGTTGTTTAACGCCAACTCAGCAATTTTTCAGCTATATTATGGCGAGAACAAGTTAATTTTCAATGAGCTAATGATGAGGTTCGCTTTATACAAGACCAATACACTTAGTTGGATTTTTTTATCTAATATTTAAAGCTTGTCATACGTATACCAATTTACAATGGAAATCTCTGATAATTACCAATTTGTATATATTTATTTTCACTCAAGAAGGAATGAAAACTTTTAAAAGTGAAACATTCAAAACTTGAAAATAACTACGAAAATATATTCAGTTTTATTGGTGGAGGAAACTTGAGTACCCATAGAAAACCACAGACTTGCTGCAAGTCACTGACAAAACTTTATCACATAATGTCGTATCGAGTACACCTCACAATGAGTGGGATTCGAACACACAACATTAGTGGTGATAGGCACTGATTGCATAGGTAGTAATAAATCCAATTACCATATGATCAAAACCACACCTTTTTTGTCAAGAGTCTTTACTATTAAACTTAAATAGTACAAATTTCTCTCGCCATCATTGGAATTCAATTTTAAAAGTGGCCAACTTTTACAAAAAAAAACATTCTGACACTGAATGTGGTGTTATCATATTCCACCACCACTAAATATGGTAAACAACTGAAACCAAACAAAATTGCCCCAAAAACAAAACAAAGAAAAATCATTGCAGTGACACCAGATACTATAGATAATTAAGTCATTTCTGTTCTCTAACTGATGTCTGAGGGAAGAAATCAATTCCTATTCTAACTTTAACAGTGATAATTGACAAGTTTGTTTGATTCACTGTAAAGTAGAGTGAGAAATGCTGGCCTAGAACAGGTACAGATAACTTATAATGCTGAGACAAAAACAAGAAACCATACAGATGCTAGAACAAAAACTATGAGTCAAGCCAATAGTAAGACAGAAAATAGGAGACACACAGATTTCAGGAGAAAAACTAGGAGGCAGTGGGATCGTAGGATAGGACCTAGGAGATATACAAATTGTAGGACAGAAACTAGGGAGCAGTGTCATAGTAGTAGTAGGACAGATACAGGGAGACAGGGGGATAGTAGGATAGGACCTAGGAGATATACAAATTGTAGGACAGAAACTAGGGAGCAGTGTCATAGTAGTAGATATACAAATTGTAGGACAGAAACTAGGGAGCAGTGTCATAGTAGTAGAAGGACAGATACAGGGAGACAGGGGGATAGTAGTAGTAAGACAGATACAGGGAGACAGTGGGATAGTAGTAGAAGGACAGATACAAGGAGACAGGGGGATAGTAGTAGAAGGACAGATACAAGGAGACAGGGGGATAGTAGTAGGACAGATACAGGGAGACAGGGGGTAGTAGTAGTAGGACAGATACAGGGAGACAGGGGGATAGTAGTAGGACAGATACAAGGAGACAGGGGGATAGTAGTAGGACAGATACAGGGAGACAGGGGGATAGTAGTAGAAGGACAGATACAGGGAGACAGGGAGATAGTAGTAGTAGGACAGATACAGGGAGACAGGGGGATAGTAGTAGTAGGACAGATTCAGGGAGACAGGGGATAGTAGGATAGAAAACATGACACACATGAATTGTATGACAGAAACAAAGGAGACAATGGAATCCTAGGACATAAGAGTGAAACTAGTAGACAAACAGATAGTAGGACATAAACCAGGAGACAATGTCAGAACAAAACAAGAATTCTGAGAGTATTGCACATAGTAATACATTGTCCCCTACCGGCCGCAAAAATCAGAAGACCTAAAATATTAGAAGTATCACCTTGTAGTGACTAGATTTTAAATTAAGTCAATATCTTGAAGGATGTAAAAAAAGTAAGGACAATTTAAATAGAGAACAAAAAATACAAGTTCAAGGGCCATAACTCAGCCAAAAATCATTCGACCAGAACGAAATTCGAACTTAAACTGTAACTCATCTAGATATAGCTATATACCAAATATCAAATCAATATCTCATAGGACGTCCAAAAAAAAAGTCTAGACAACTAAAAGTTTGAACACAAAATACAAGTTCAAGGGCCATAATTCAGCCAAAAATCATTCGACCAGAACGAAATTCAAACTTAAACTGTAACTCATCTAGATATAGCCACATACCAAATATCAAGTCAATATCTCAAAGGAGGTAAAAAAAAATGTCAGTACAACTAAACATTTGAACAAAAAATACAAGTTCAAGGGCCATAACAAATCATTCGACCAGAATGAAATTCAAACTTAAACTGTAATTTATCTAGATAAAGCCACATACCAAATATCAAGCCAACATCTCAAAGGACGTAAAAAAAAAAAGTCCGTACAACTAAACATTTGAACAAAAAATACAAGTTCAAGGGCCATAACTCAGCCAAAAATCATTCGACCGGAACGAAATTCGAACTTAAACTATCACTTTTCTAGATATAGCCACATACCAATTATCAAGTCAATATATCAAAGGACGTCAAAAAACAGTCCGGAAAACTTAAAATTTTAATGTGACGGACAGACAGACGGAACCGAAAACTATAGTCCCCTTCGGCTTTTGCCGGTAGGGGACTAAAAAACATATACTTTGTAGAAGGCCATTGGATGAGCATTTCAGCAAAGTTAGGTTGGTCAACCAGATTCAGAAAAGATTTAAATGTGACAAGGTTACAGACAAAGCTGGTGCTAAAGATGGACCCAGAAAAGTGATGACAATATCTCATATGATCACACCTTGGGTCAGGTAAGCTCAATATACATGAAGCCACAGTACATTCACTCCTAAATCGATAAAACTGTAAAAATCAACAGAAATACATTTTAAATTTTAAATTAAATGATAAAGACTACACAACATACTATTTATCATGTATTTTATGGACTGTACATATTATTAAGGGTACTTCAATTCTTGATAAGAATAAAGACAAGCCTACATTATACTTACATACTCTAGCTACTAATCATAAACAAATTGTTTTGGCTTCAAATAAAAAACAAAGGACCATCGTGGTCGTGATCGTGATCGTATGGTAGTTGGATTGACAACTACAGACCCTGGATCGTACAAGTTTACAATACGCTCGAAACGCAAACGAAACGAACGAAAAACGAACAAACGCTTCACACGACCGACACGAAAAACGCACGATATACGAAACAAAAGCATGATACACGAAACGAACGCACGATATACGAAACAAAAGCACGATACAAGAAACGAACGCACGATATACGAAACAAAAGCACGATACATGAAACGAACGCACGATACACGAAACAAACGCACAATACACGAAACGAACGCACAATACACGAAACGAACGCACGATACACGAAACAAATGCACGATACACGAAACGAACGCACAATACACAAATAGTATCGTGTTATTATTTGAATGACTTTTGTGCAAATTGATGTGATTACTTCTGTAATCTTATATTTTATAAGCAAGTTCTATATATAAATGATAAATTAGTCGATAAAGTAATAGGATAATACAATTTATATTAAATAGTTTATATTACCAATGTGTTTAATAATTATATTTATGATTAAATTTTAAATCTCATATATTTGACTTCCAAATATGACTTTCTATTTATATAATTATACAGAATTTAAATTTTTTTAATTATATATAGATTCTCCTTCAGTTGCCCGTGGGTTACGATATTTCTTCACTCAAGAGAGTTAAATTAAAAATGTTAACCACAAGCCGTCAGGCGAGTGGTTAACATTTTTAATTTAACCCTCGAGAGTGGAGAAATATCGTAACCCACATGGGCAGCTGAAGGAGAATTTGTTTCTCCCATTATTTAACACGAACTTTATTTCAAAAGCCGTCAAACGAGTCAAACGAGTCAAATGTGGGGAAAGGCACGAGACATTTTAATCCTCTAGAGGATTACAGATTTTTCCACCACTGGTTCAGTGGGGTTAAAACGACATCATAATGGGGGAAATAATTATACAGAATTTATATTTATATAATTATATAATTATACAGAATTTATTTTTACAATTATTCGGATTCTGAATTGACAATTCCAACCAGACATAGGTGTATCATTTATTTTCTCGGTTAAGCTGTCCGAGAGGTGTGTGGCTTCAAAAGGTCATATAATTGTTAATTAGAATGAAATTACAGTGCATGTATTTCCCAGGTGAAACTGCCAGAGGGGTTTGTTTACATACATGTAGATGATTTCTTGTTTATTTGTCCTAGAGTAAATTATAGAAAAAATGCATTTATTAAATATGTTTTTCCTTATTGTACAAAATTACTGGTACATGTAAATAAAGGAAATACATGTTTGCATATGTAAAATTTTGTTTACACTTTAATTTAAAATTTTTAGTAATAGTAAGATTGAAATTGTAATAATTATTTCATTTCGTGTATCGTGTATCTTTCGTTTCGTGTATCGTTGGTTCGTATTTCGTTTCATGTGTTCGTCTAATTAAACTGGCGAACTATACACGAAACGAATGAACAAATTACACGCACGAAACGCAAACGAACGGAAAACGAATAAAAGGCCGTTGGCCACTGGTCTCCCGACGCCAAGGTTATATCGCAAGATTAAATTTTGAAACTACTGTAAACTAGAGGGTCAGGTGAGCCTGTATCACTCATAATTCTGAAAGGGGACCACCCAAGGACCATTTTGAAGTAAAAAAAGGGAAGTAACGCTGGTTAGATTTGTCGAAAAATCATCATTATCGAATTTGACCTAGATATTCATGAGATACACTTACATACCAAACCTAGTTTCAATCTGACTTTTCATTCACAAGTTATCATCTGGAAACCAAAAAGCACACGGACGGACGGACGACACCCATTTCTATAGTCCCCTTCGACGAAGCGTCGGGGGACAAAAACGAACAAACGATACACGCAAACAAAACGAACGAAAAACGCAAACGATACGAAATATCTGTTAAGTTAAACGATCCAGGATCTGTACCTGTGCAATCAGTGCCTATCACTGTTCGAACAGCAGCGTTCATGGTGAGGTGTACTCGATACATCATTATGTGATAAAGTTTGTCAGTGACTTGCAGGATGATGGTTTTCTCCGGGTACTTTTCCATTTTTTCCTTTTTTTGATTTAAACACAAAGTTTAATTTTTTCACCAAATCTTACTATATATAATCATAGAAAATTGTGAAGTCAAGAATTTACCTCAGTATTTAAATCAATAATACTTGAATATAAAAGTTAAAAAAAATTACCCAAAAATATTAAAATAAACTCTTAATTAATTCTGCCTTTAAAGGTGAAAATTTCAAGAAAATGTGATAATGAATGACTTCGGGAGAATGTTTTGAAAATAAGTAGTTTTATATGAAATATATAAGGAAATATCTTATTGTGGAAATATATTTAACCACTGAATCAATATACCAGTATTTCTAAACAAAATTATATATGTTTGTTCGTTTGATGGTGTTTAACATTACTTTCAACAATATTTCAGTTATATTGTAGTGGTCAGTTTTATTGGTGGAGGAAATCTGGAGTACCAGGAGAAAACTACAGACCTGTGGCAAGTCACTGACAAACTTTATCACGTAATGTTGTACACCTCGCTCTGATCGAGATTCGAATTCAAAACATCAGTGGTGATAGGCACTGATTGCATAGGTAGTTGTAACTAAACCAAACTACCATATGAATACGGCCAAGACGGCCCCTCAAAATTATATAATAAAAACTATGAACACAATATCTCTGGATGTTTCGGCCTGTTACTTGCTTAAACAGGTCACTAAGGTTGAAAACATCCATATGAATTGTTACAGATTTTACTATTTATATATATTGGTAATTCATACATTTTTTTCCCCCTTTGATCTCATTGAGGGATATCTGTGCCAGTTGGGGCTGTCATGGTCATGATCGTATGGTAGTTGGATTTATAACTACTTATGCAATCAGTGCCTATCACCACTAAAGTTGCGAGTTCAAATCCCACTCAGTCGAGGTGTACTTGATACAACGTTATCTGATAAAGTTTGGTTTCCTCCACGATATAACTGAAATATTGTTGAAAGTGGCATTAAACACCATAACCCTAACTCTAACCCTCTGCACCAGTTGAAGTGTTATAACATGTCACCAACACTAGATGTGATTTACTTTCTGTTGGATACAAACCTGGCAGCCCTGCGTTGGACCACTTCAAGTTAATCGATTTTACCTTTATTGAAGGGGTCCCTGGGCAGAGGTGGCATTACTCAAGTCATGGTCTAATTAGAGATGTATAGGATTGTTCCTTTATGGAGGTCGAACTGATTTTAAGTTTTTGCCATTTGAAGATACAGTGGAACATGTCTAATCTGACACACCAAAGGACCAGGAAAATGTGTTGGATTGTACAGGATGTCGGAATACTCAGGTTTTGTTTTAATTAACAGAACTACTTTGGGACCAAACATTTTTGTCGGATGTCACAGGATGTCTGAAAACTCAGGTGCCGGATTGCACAAGTTCCACTGTATTTCTATTTTTAGTCATTGTGGCCATCTTCCCTAGAGATCTAGGCTGTTGGATATCAGATTTCGAAAGGAAATCTCCCAGCCTATTTTGGATTAAATTGGCAGAGTTGTTTCAGAGGAGAAGATTTTCGAATAAATTTTTCTCTTATATCGGTCTAATTTGCTTATTTGTGACAAAAATTGCCAAAAGACATAAAGCTTAAGCAAAACAGGTAACATATGTCATAACTTTCATTAAAATTAAACTACTTGTTCAAAGTTTAGCTTATTTGAAAGGAAAATGTGGCTTTACTGTGTCTGAATGTATACTTTACCCACCTATGATCTATTTATAGTAACATCAGCCATGTTGGATGATTGACTTTTAAAGCTAACGCCGTAAGAATGATTCAGGCTATCAATGACCACCCCTAAGCTATCTGTATAGGATTTAACATTTTATATTATTTTTCTGTATTACTTTTTATTATTTTCCATTATATTTTTTTTATTTACAGTACGCCTGAACCTATTGGTCAGTAAACTGAAGCCACATTAATTCATAGTCGTCAAGTCACCCGCATTGCGTGGGTCACACCCGCAATTTTCGTCGTCAAATTCGGAATGACCTGCATCCGTCCGTCACCCGCGCGGGTGTTTAGAATCACCTGCATTTCCGGTTTTACACCCGCGCATGACCCACATTCGAGATCCTCATAGTTTTTCCCTTCAGCATTGAACGATATCATGGATACTTGTCAACAATCTTGAATCTTGGCGAGTACTTTTCAAAATTTAAATCAATTTAAAATTTCATTTAGCCATGTCTCAAAATGTAATAGTATATACACTGTATGATGTATTTTGAAATAAAACGTTACATAACTTGAATCACCTTTTTCCCCATGAAAAAATGACGCTACGCAAAATCACCCCCATTGGACACTTCCCAATGGGGGTGATCACCCCCACTGGAGGTTTCAGAGGTTGACACCTATGTTAATTACACACATTAATAACACAACTGAAGCTCCACCCACATTTACAGTGAGGTTCCTAAAAGGGACCACATTGAAAATGAAATCTTTAAACCAGTTTAAAAATTAAATATTAAAAAAAAAGAATGAAGCAGAATAAAAACAAATATAAAGTGTTTTGTGTCCTCAAATATGATTCATTTACAATTATCAATTGATCACTGTCCAGTGTCAAATATCTCAAGCAATATTTATCCAAGAGGGGACATTAGTTCAACAACATACTTTCCTTATACAAATAAATCTTGTATTACAAAATACACTAGACCTTCAATATTTAAGTGTTTGACGCCATCACTATAATCATGTAGGAGACACAAACACAATATAATAAAATAATATGTCAACATATCTATAAATACATATATAAACAATACAAACCTGTCTTATGTGACCTTCCAGTGAAATATGGTCACATAAGACAGGTGGTCACTTAATACAGGCTTAATTGAAGGGGATTATGGGGTTTAATGCCACTTTCAACAATATTGAGCATTTTGTTAATTATAATGTTTGTATTCTTCGTGTTACTCCTTCTTTACACAATATTTCAGTTATATCGTGGCGGTCAGTTTTATTGGTGGAGGAAACCGGAGTACCGGGAGAAAACAACAGATCTGTTGTAAGCCACTGACAAAATTTGTCACATAATGTTGTATTGAGTACACCTTGCCATCCAAGAGCGGGATTCGAACACATTACTTTAGTGGTGATAGGCACTGATTACACAGGTGGTTATTCTCTGTTCTTTGTTCTCTGCAAACAGCTGTTAAGGAATGAATTTACATGTAATTATATATTCTACCTGTATTTACTTATTATCATAAAGCTCAGCGACTTCAGCCTATTCAAGCATGACATGTATTCAATTTGACTATTTGAAAAAAAATTCTATATTTAGTAATAATAATAATAAATTCTTTATTCATAGATGGTTTGGTTTGGTTTAATGGTGTTTAATGCCACTTTCAACAATATTTCAGCTATATCGTGGTGATCTTGATTTATAGAGGGTTAGTAATGATCGGTATATCTTGAATGGAAGGTTGGGCTATCAGATATATTTCTGATTTAGAACAGTAGTTTCAAATGTTTTTAAATGCTTTTTTTTAAATAAACAAAATAGGCTTAATTTAGCTTAAATCAGAAATTTGCTATTGGTACTTTCACAAAAACAAGATGTTGCACGCTACGTCGTGCTAAGAATACCCCCACTCGTTCATTTGTAAGTCGCACGGTAAACAGGAAGTAGATGTGCGGTAAACCTGGAAAGGGGAGACACGGTACAAGTCACCATGCCAAAGCCATATATCAAATATAAAATCATTTCTTCCCGTAGAAGCTGAGATATCTGTTACGAAAGTGTGAACGGACGGACGGACAGACAAGGGGATTGCAATATAGCCCCCTCTCTACGAGTGGGGGTATAAAAACACAAAATATGTTCAGCAATACATTATCATGTTCCTGCATATCAAATGTTTGCTCACCCTGAACATGACTATACTATATAAATTCATATATTAAGTTAAAACAGTCATGTAAGGTTGTTGGATATATTTCTGAAAAGTGATCTCCCAATTAGGCCAAGGACTATTTCAGCTAAGCTTGGTATCATTTGGCACAAGGGTTTCAGAGATTTTTTAATGATCCTTTTGGTAAAAAAATAAGTCTAATTTGTATAATCAATATAAAATAAATAGTCTTCAAAGAACAACACAACATATATTATATATATATATATTGATGAATTGTAAAATTTCCCTTTGATCTTAACACACAATATCAAGCCAAAAGCATGATATCAAAAATGATCCTTGAATTCTAATGTGACCCTATATTGACCAATCCTTGTTGATTGTTTTCCTTGAAATAGACTTCTCCTTGCATCACATGTCTCAGGCTTTCCACCTTCAATGTGATATTTCGATGAGAATTAAATCCAGTCTCATAAAATCAACTAACTATAGTACATGGTAAAAAAAAAGGTAAAAGGTAAAATATATTTAGGTTTAAAAATTTCAACATCATACACAAGTGTTTAAAAATTTCTCCTTAATTTAAAAATAAAACATAAAACTGCCATCATTAACTGAAACTTCAATCCACTCATTGTAACTGCTGAGAACTTTCTTACCAAGGATAGCCCAAGAAAGCCATTCAGCTTATTTCCAATGGGGTCCTTTATAAGTATCAGCTTAAAGTTCAAGTGGACATTAAAAGATCAACATGAGTGGGTAGAGGGATTACTTAATTTTAAAATAAGTACATTATCTATGAAAATATATATATATATATATATAATTGTCATTATTATGATATGACACGTCTTTCCCGTTCTTCACTGGTATGTATCAGGTGGCACTTCACTTCTTTTTTAAATCTTTGCAAATCATTGATGGATTTGATCGAATCGGGTAGAGAATTCCAATCATGGATTCCATTGTAGTAAAACGTTGTTGATTCGATGCCTTTAATCTTTGGTGTAACATAATTAATCTGACTTGATCTATTATTATGGGCATGATGTTCATTAATTTTAATGAAATTATTTTTCAAATAAGAAGGACATGTATCATAATAGAGTTTATGAGCATGGTTCAATCGAAGCTGTTTTACTCTGTTTTCAATATTTAAAAATCCTAGACTAGATAATTCAGCTTGCTTTATACTATTTCTTGGGCCCAGGCTTTTAATGAATCTAACTGTTTTGTTTTGTGCCACTTGCAGTTTGTTTTTTAAAGCACGAGGAGGAACAAGAATAATCAAAATGACATTGAATAAGTGCCATACTTTAGTTTTCCGCGTTTCGGCAGATAGACAATTTGCCTTTCTATACATAAACCTCAACCGGGAATTAACCTTTTTAATAATAGAGTTAGCTGTTTTTTCGCCAGACAGGTTTTGATCAATGTCAATGCCTAAATATTTAACACTATTTTGTGAATTTATTATATGACCATTACAGTTAATTTGAAATTCAGTTACATTTTTTAATTTTCTCTTTGGACCAAAAAGAATGCATTCTGTTTTACCAAGGTGGAGAGAAA
Source organism: Gigantidas platifrons (assembly GCA_002080005.1). Classification (NCBI taxonomy): domain Eukaryota; kingdom Metazoa; phylum Mollusca; class Bivalvia; order Mytilida; family Modiolidae; genus Gigantidas; species Gigantidas platifrons. Next base: position 254,287 of record MJUT01060772.1, read on the forward strand.
GTTTGTTGTCAACGAGCCATTCACTACAGGATTCGAGTTCTTGACCAAGTTTTTGAGAGATAAATTCAGGATTTTTATGAGAAAACATAATAGTACTGTCATCTGCGTACAGAAGTAATTTACAGTCTGAGTTAATGCTTATGGACATATCATTGACATAACAGAGGAAAAGTAAAGGACCTAGAATACTTCCCTGTGGAACACCACAGCTAATGTTTGCTGGGTTGGATTCTGTGCCATTAACATTAACCAACTGTTGTCTGCCTGTTAAATACGATTCAAACCATTTAATGTTAGATACTCCCATCGCTTGAAGCTTGTTGCAAAGAATGTGATGATCGACCGTATTGAATGCCTTTTGAAGATCTATCATTACCATACCAGTGAAGAGGCCTTTAGATGTTTGAGATTTAATATGATCAAAAAGATGAATAAGGCAGGTATCGGTGGAATAAGCGCTTCTGAAACCAGATTGAAGTTCATATAGCAAGTTGTTTTTTACTAAATATGATTCTAGCTGTTTATATACTGCTTTTTCTAAAAAAAATTATATAATACACAGTATACTTATTGGTCTATAATTTCCAACCTCTGTTCTATTGTTTTTCTTAAATAATGGTTTGACCCGTGCTGATTTTAATTGATCGGGAACTATACCACTCGTTATTGATAAATTTACAATGAAATTGATGGGCTTTTTTAGTGTTGTAGCCGCATCTTTGACGAACCTTGCTGGAATGTCTATGTATATACAGGGCTTTCAATAGAAGCCGGTAGCCGGCGATTTTCGCCGTTTATTTAGAGAAAGACCGCCGGCTATTTTGTTGAAGAAAAAAAAAATTGAAATTTGATTTCAATCATGTCAATATTGTTGTCGTGTTTCGATAATAAATCTATTTTTACGGCGCTTTATTTATATATATTTTTTTGCTTCCTGGAATAACAATTTTCCGATATACTGTTTAATATACACGTTTTTTCATTGGTCGAGAGATTTGTTCTGGACTAACTGTATCCCAGTGATTCCCAAACAAATCCGGTAAAAATAAATTTGATCCGGAAAACATTGGTTTCCACCGGACCGACTATCCAGTATAAAATACAGGGTTTGTTGTATAATAGAGGCCTGTTTGATCTCCAATTTGTCCATAATTTATTTTGATTAAAACTAAAGTGAAATGCCAGATCAAAACTCTTTTCTTGTATCATTTCTCCATGCTTTGATGAAGTTCAAGGAAGTTCATTGACGAAAATTAAAGTCGCAATCTCAGAAATGCTTTAATGAACGAAAATATCAATATTTGAAATTATAAGTACAATGCCTTCCCGGGAAAGACGTTTGAAAGAAAGTGGCAAAGAAAACAAAAGTTTGATATCATATTTTTCAACTTCGCATGTTGATAAAAAACTAGAGGCTCACATGAGCCTGTATCGCTCACCTGACATAAACTAAGTCCTCTTAAGAATGTCTGCATGCCGAATACATCTAAGTTACTATTCAAATCCCATAGGGTTCTATGTTAAAACTATGTCTGCTCATGGCAGCCATCTTGGATGGAGGTAGTAGTCACCGGACACAATTTTAAAAGTATACTACCCAAGGACCATCCATGCCATATTTGCTTTAAATTGGCTGACTGGTTTCAGAGAGAAGACTTTTAAACAATTTTCCCATAGGGTCCTATGTTAAAACTATGTCCGCTGACTGCGGCAATATTGAATGGAGGTCGGGCTCACAGGACATAATTTTGAAAGTTGACCACCTAAGGACCATTCATGCCATGTTTTTGCTCTAAATCGACTTGCTGGTTTCAGAGGAGAAGACTTTTAAACATTTTTTCCATAGGTCCTATGTTAAAACTAAGTCGAGTCATGGTGGCCATCTTGAATTTCCGATCAGCAAACGATTCACAAGTTTAGTACAGGATCACCCAATGATCATTCCTGTAAAGTCACAATTCAATTGGCTTAGTGGTTTCTAACAAGAAGATTTTTAAAATTTCGACCAATCAGAACACATTATGGGCCCTGGCAGCCATGTTGGATTTCCGATCAGTGCCAAAAACAAAAATTTTGTA
>MJUT01060772.1:259694-315789 GCA_002080005.1 Gigantidas platifrons
ACTTGGTAACTGTCAAATAACATGTTAACTGATGTGTTAAACTTGGCAACTGTCAAATAACATGTTAACTAATGAGTTAAACTTGGTAACTGTCAAATAACATGTTCACTGATGTGCTAAACTTGGTAATTGTCAAATAACATGTTAATTGATATGTCAAACTTTGTGACTGTCACATAATGTTAACTGATATTCAAAACAAGGTTACTGTCACATAACAAATTAACTGATGTGTCAAACTTGGTTACTGTCACGTAACAAATTAACTGATCTATCAAACTTGGTTACCGTCACATTACAAATTAACTGATGTGCTAAACTTGATTTCTGTCACATTACAAATTAACTGATGTGTCGAACTTGGTTAATGTCATGCAACAAATTAACTGATAAGTAAAACTTGGTTGCTGTCACATCCGAAATTAACTGAAGAGTCAAACTTGGTTACTGTCATATAACAAATTAACTGACAAGCCAAACTTGGTTACTATCACATCACAAATTAACTGAAAAGTCAACTTGGTTACTGTCACATAACAAACTAGGAAGAGCTGTTTTAGATACCTAAAACTTATGTCTCCCCTTAATGCGGCCATCTGTACAACAATAAGTTACACATTATGAGTTGAATGATACTATTTAAAAAACAAATATTTGACCTTGAGGTCAAAGGTCAAGGTCCCACGAAAGTCATTGTGGTTCGCGACACACCGCCTTATGGTCATGCACCCACATACCAAATATCATTGGCCTATCTCGAAAGACAAAAAAGTTATGGTCCGGACAAGCTTCGCTGAGAAGAAGCAGAAGAAGCGGAAGAAAAAATCAGACTAAAACAATATGTCTCCCTTCATTCGAAGGGGAGACATAATTAACTGATATTCAAAACAAGGTTACTGTCACATAACAAATTAACTGATGTGTCAAACTTGGTTACTGTCACATTACAAATTAACTGATGTGTCAAACTTGGTTACTGTCACATTACAAATTAACTGATATTCAAAACAAGGTTACTGTCACATAACAAATTAACTGATGTGTCAAACTTGGTTACTGTCACATTACAAATTAACTGATGTGTCAAACTTGGTTACTGTCACATTACAAATTAACGGATGTGTCAAACTTGGTTACTGTCACATAACAAATTAACTGATGTGTCAAACTTGGTTACTGTCACATTACAAATTAACTGATGTGTCAAACTTGGTTACTGTCAGATAACAAATTAACTGATATTCAAAACATGGTTACTGTCAGATAACAAATTAACTGATGCGTCAAGCATGGGAACTATCACATAACAAGTTAAGTTGTCAAACTTAAATGTTAGTTCTTAACATTTCAAATTATTTTATTTTATTTTGTAATCTTCTAGCTTATCTCAAGGATGTTTGTTAGCATTCACATTATTCCTACTGATACCACAGATCCCGAAGGTTTTTAAAATCATGATCTTAGACAAAGTACTGTATGCTATCAATAATTACTTAGAAGCCATTAGGTCTCATCTTTCTGATAACTGACATCTGATATCATAGTGGTTTAAATTCTAACAGTCAACAGTATACAAAGATAGACCCTAAATGACCCATCATGTGATGTGTCCTGATAAATGACCCCAACATTCTCATTTGATGATACTCTCAGTGAGGTAAATGACCCTGAAATGTTCACCTTGTGATATTGTACTCTGTTAAGGTTTAAATAAATAAAATAAGAAAGGGATTGATAAATATAAATCAAAAATAATTCCTTTTACAAACAGGTTCTTTAAACAGTCTTTAAATCTATTATTTAGGCTAAAGAAAAATTCCCGTGTTTCCACTAGACCCTACCCATCCTAAGTTTTTGTGCCTAACCTCTAGTTTCCATTTTCATTTGTAGACAAGCACTATTAAAATAAGATTTTTGCCTTGTATAACTTAGGTCAAAATTAAAAACAAAATAAAAAGTTTTGCCTACCTATCTAACCTAATTTTTTGTCAAACATTTTCATATCTTTGCAGGGGCCCGGGTGGCTCAATGAGTTAGGTCGCTGGATCTAACAACTCATACAAGCCTATCACCAATACAGCGTGGGTTCGCGCCCGGCTTTGTAAATTACAAAAAAGGGTGCGCTCGACTCGCAACGCATGTGATAAAGCTTACCAGTTGCTTGCCCATGGTCGGTGGTTCTCTCCGGGTACTCCGGCTTCCTCCACCACTAAAACTGGTCGTCACGATATAACTGAAATATTGTTGAAAGTGGCATTAAACACCAAAAATCAAAATCAAAATCAAATGATATTTTTTCAAGCACTATTTTCATTGGCTGGTACATAGGTTTGGTTGGTTTGGTTTGGTGTTTAATGCCACTTTTCAGCAATATTTCAGTTATATCGTGGTGGTCAGTTTTATTGACGGAGGAAACCAGAGGATTCAGAGAAAACCACAGACCTGCCACAAGTCAGTGACAAACTTTATCACATAATGTTGTATCAAGTACACCTATCCATGAACTGGATTCGATCTAACAATGTTAGTGGTGATAGGCACTGATTGCACAGGTAGTTGTAAATCCAACTACCGTACGATCACGACCACAACGGCCCCCGCTGGTACATAGGGTCACTCACAGGGTTTCCTCAAATCTCCAACACAGAGACTTACCAGTAAAGGGGAGTAAGTGAAAGATGTGATTTTACTTAGATAACAATGTAGGAAATCTTTGTTAAGTTAACCTATATAAGCCAAACCTATATGAAGCTTGTGACCAAATATCAGATTTCTGCCATCAATAGTTGCTGAGAAAAATACGACGAAAAATATCTTGGGACGGACGAAAGGGTGAAAGGACAGAGCTTAAACAATATATCCCCCCTCCGGTGGAGAGGGGGTATAAAAAAATGGTCCAAAAGACATTTGGCTTAGAATTTCTTTATGGAAATCCCTACTCTACCTTTTTTTCATTATCTTAGCAATAAACATTTCTTTAGCTTTAAAACTGAAAACTATTGAGAGATTGATATGACAGATTGTACTTCTATACAAGGTCAAGAGTTCCTAATGCTATGGGCTATAACAGTTAATTATCTAGTATATATCCTTTTCTAAATTTACCAATAAAATGACTGTGTTTAGCCTGTAGTTTATAACATGACAACTACCAATAAAACATAGGAATAAAATTCCCCTGATAATATACAACGTTTACATGAATAATAGAGCTTAAATTCTGGTAAACTCATTTGGGAAACTGACAGCATCATTTATCACGATTTTCCTGTATCCAATTAATTAGTAAACAGGTAGGTAAATTATAAGTTCAAATAAAAGGTTTTTGTTTTGCCTTTGTACATCTATCCAATTAGTGTACAAGGTAAATAGGTATGTATAGGTATACGATCAAATAAATGACAATTTAGTCTTTGTATACTTTGGCAGACATCTGTTTTGAGAGTTTGGAGAATTATTATTTTGAAAGAATCTTTGTTTAAAGTATTGTTGTTTTCTTATCTCACAATGGAGGAAAAAACTTTATATATCTGGAATTTCAGTCTTATGATATAAGGAAGTCAAGGAAGTCATTATAATCTGGGGTTAAGGACAGGGCAAATATATGTACACATTTTTTTTATCTAGACTACAAGGCCAAAACAAAATAAATATTTGTGTTTCCGCTAACCTTACAAACTACAATTTATAGTGCCTACTATAGTTTGTATTCCTAATTTCAAGTTCAAGTTCAAGTTGGATCCTTTTCCTGTTGGACCTAGGTAAAAAATAAAAAATAAAAATAAATAAACAAGTTTTACCTACCAGCCTACCTTATTTTTTCCAGTATTTTTCAGAAAACCCATGTATGTATTTTTCCATGGTCCCATTTATAAATAAATTCATAGTTTGAATCTTTTATTAAAATGCTCAAAAACGAAAATAAATTGGACAGTTCAGTTTCAAAGAGCTACAAACATGGACTCATATTCTGCAAAAACGGGAGGCCATCTTACATAAACAGTGGTTTCACAAAAGAAAGAAGACATTTTATAAAAAAAAAGCTCTGACTGGAGGAATCACACATTCAATAAACAAGGTGGCCATCTTTAACAGTGGCTTAAGAGAATAATGATGACATTATACAATAATAAAAGATCAGGTGGCATTTGGGCAGCTAAATAAAAAATAACATCAAGATTTACTAAATGTGATTCTTCAAATAGTTAATTACAATATTTTATAATTATCATTTAACTTGACAAAATATGGATCAGTTGTACATGATTGATTGATTGATTGATTGATTGATTGATTGATTGATTGATTGATTGATTGATTGATTGATTGATTGATTGATGTTTAACGTCCAGCTGTACAAATAACAGTGTTATTATTACTTGTTATAGGCTCTAAACCATTTTAAACAAAAACTTTTCGTGAATCATCATGAGGGTACCCCTATTAGAACAACATCAAAATCTATGAAAAATTGCTCACCTTGGCATTAAACAACAATCATTCACTCACTTGCTTAAAAAAAACTAAGAAAATAAAATTTCATTGCTCCTTATATCTACATGTACATTGTACATAAAAGTACCATATTATTTTTTTTTAGTTGCTCCATATTTTCAAAACATTTTTTTCATATTACTCATCTTTTCCATCTTAACTTAAGATTCAACCCTGATCCTTAAATACATGTAATCTATTAAAAAAAATCAAATTAATTAAATAATATTGATTCAGCGTCACTACAACAAGCAGATAATTTGTTTATTTCCTCTAATGGTGTGTTGTCAAGTTTTATTTCTACCATTTAAAACATTTGATTTAAATTCAAATATACAAACGCTGATCTGCCCATGTAACTTTTTTCTCAAGCGAATGTAAAATAAACCAATTACAGTTAAACCTGCCCATGTGGTCACCTCTATTAAGCATTCACTTGTATTAAAAGGTCACCATTTGTTAGTCCTGTCATTAAAAATTTCGTATGAATTTAACCTCTTTTTAGAGGTCATCTGTCACATAAAGCCACTTTTTCTTTGTCCCAAATTAAAGGTGACCTCTTAATACAGGTTTAACTGTATATATATAATTCAATACAAATACAAAAAAAATGTAAGTATATAAAGAGTTCTGAGGTACAAAAGAAATAGCAAGTTATCTCCCTTTAGCCATGTTAAGAAAAGAAGGTAAATCAATGTTTCCTATTCTCTTTTCCAGAGTGACATCTCATTGTGTAATTGACCAATCCATGATTAGCATTTGTGATTTGGCTTGATTTATAGTTTATGGTGTTTAATGCCACTTTCAGCAAAATTTCAGCTATTTTGTGGTGGTCAGTTTTAATTGTGGAGAAAATCAGAGTACCCAGAGAAAACCACCGACCTGTTGTAAGTCACCGACAACCTTTACCACATAATGCTGTATCGAGTACACCTCGCCATAAACGGGATTTGAACTCAAAACTTAAATGGTGATGGACACTGATTATACAGGTAGTTGTAAATCCAACTACCATAAGATCACAACCACCATGACCTCTCAAATGTGATATGAAGAAAATGCTTGGAAGTGACACCAAGCAGAATTCTCAGGAGTCTACCAGCCTTGAGGTCATCAATCTTTCCAGAATGAGTTTCATGCTGGTACTAAAAATCTGTTAATCAAAACACTCTCTTCAGTATATTATACTGTGCTATGATTGGATGATTTTGGACAATGTCAATGATTTAGACACTTGTATTACAAAAGATTTATGACCAAAAGGTCAAATATATATTTCTGATAATTATCTAATTATTTAAGTAATTTCCCCTGCCGTCTTTTCTGAAAACTTGTTATTAACTAGGGTAATCTCGTCATTCTGGTCATTAAATAATATACAAGTCCTTCCCCCTCCCCCTTCTTTTATTATTTTCTTTTCTATGCTGAACGTCTTTATTGAAAAAAGGGTTAATTTTTTTTATTTAATTTCATAATAAATCATGGACGCAACTAGTGTTATTTTTGAATATTTAGACCCTGTTTTGGATCAAAAACAAGTTTTTTCATATTTGGTTTCTGAAAAAACGTTATTCACCAGTTCTTGTTTTGAATATTTCTACCGTGTTTTGGATCAAACAACATCATATGTGGTTTCTTATTATTCATCAATCAATCCTTATTCAAAATAACAACAAAAACATGTACTATATATATGACAATCTCAATCAGCTAATACAACATATAATTATATGTCCACTAATTGTCCAGTCAGACCGCTGGTCTTTTCAGTAAAAGCCAATTTCTAAACTTGATCACATCAATCATAGAAATTGTACTAATTAGAGAAATATTTGTCCGTCATAAACTGGCATAATATCAGACTGAAGTTAATAATGAGAATTATTGATTATAGACAGTGCAAGCGGTGGTCAACATAATAATCAATCTCTACTAATAACCTGTATATGGTTACAGGTCAAATAATGGTCATCATAAAACTCAATCTATAAGTGGGGTTTTTTTTCTGTCTAAAGTGTGCATCTGTGTGTAATAAACTATTGATGCACTTTTAACCTTTATAGGATACTAAAAACACTTGCAGGTAAAACATAATCTATTAAAAAACTTTAAAAAAAAAACCATACACTTCGTCTAGTAGTGTGATGAATCTGTGTGAAGATAACATAATAGTGGTCAAGACTGATAAAAACAAATTTCATGATCAAATCAATGATATCGTACATTTCTGTGTACAGTAGCCATATTTGTGTCATAGATACCATACATTGCTGTGTACAGTAGCCACATTTGTGTCACAGATATCATACATTTCTGTGTACAGTAGCCAAATTTATGTCACAGATATCATACATTGCTGTGTTCAGTAGCCACATTTATGTCACAGATATCATACATTTCTGTGTACAGTAGCCATATTTGTGTCATAGATACCATACATTGCTGTGTACAGTAGCCATATTTGTGTAACAGATACCATACATGTCTGTGTACACTGGCCATATTTATGTCACAAATACCATACATGTCTATGTACAGGGGCCATATTTGTGTAACAGATACCATACATGTCTGTGTACACTGGCCATATTTATGTCACAGATACCATACATGTCTATGTACAGGGGCCATATTTGTGTAACAGATATCATACATTTCTGTGTACAGTAGCCACATTTGTGTCACAGATATCATACATTTCTGTGTACAGTAGCCACATTTATGTCACAGATATCATACATTGCTGTGTTCAGTAGCCACATTTATGTCACAGATATCATACATTTCTGTGTACAGTAGCCACATTTATGTCACAGATACCATACATTTCTGTGTACAGTAGCCACATTTATGTCACAGATATCATACATTTCTGTGTACAGTAGCCACATTTGTGTCATAGATATCATACATTTCTGTGTAGTGGCCATATATTTGTGCAACAGATACCATACATTGCTGTGTACAGTGGCCATATTTGTGTCATAGATACCGTATATTGCTGTGTATAGTGGCCATATTTGTGTCAGATACCATATATTGCTGTGTACAGTGGCCATATTTGTGTCACAGATACCATACATTTCTGTGTATAGTGGCCATATTTGTGTCACAGATACCATACATTTCTATGTATAGTGACCATATTTGTGTCATAGATACCGTATATTGTTGTGTAGTGACCATATTGTGTCACAGATATCATACATTTCTGTGTACAGTAGCCATATTTGTGTCACTGGTACCATACATTTTTGTGTAGTAGCCATATTTGTGTAACAGATACCATAAGTTTCTGTGTACAGCAACCATACTGTGTCATAGATACCATACATTTCTGTGTACAGGTGCCACATTTGTGTCACAGATATCATACATTTCTGTGTAGTGGCCATATATTTGTGTAACTGATACCATACATTGCTGTGTACAGTGGCCATATTTGTGTCATAGATACCATATATTGCTGTGTACAGTGGCCATATTTGTGTCAGATACCGTATATTTCTGTGTACAGTGGCCATATTTGTGTCACAGATACCATACATTTCTGTGTACAGTGACCATATTTGTGTCATAGATACTGTATATTGTTGTGTACAGTGACCATATTGTGTCACAGATATCATACATTTCTGTGTACAGTAGCCATATTTGTGTCACTGGTACCATACATTTTTGTGTAGTAGCCATATTTGTGTAACAGATACCATAAGTTTCTGTGTAAAGCAACCATATTGTGTCATAGATACCATACATTTCTGTGTACAAGTGCCACATTTGTGTCACAGATATCATACATTTCTGTGTAGTGGCCATATATTTGTGCAACAGATACCATACATTGCTGTGTACAGTGGCCATATTTGTGTCATAGATACCGTATATTGCTGTGTACAGTGGCCATTTGTGTCAGATACCGTATATTGCTGTGTACAGTGACCATATTTGTGTCATAGATACCGTATATTGTTGTGTACAGTGATCATATTGTGTCACAGATATCATACATTTCCGTGTACAGTAACCATATTTGTGTCACTGGTACCATACATTTTTGTGTAGTGGCCATATTTGTGTAACAGATACCATAAGTTTCTGTGTACAGCAACCATATTGTGTCATAGATACCATACATTTCTGTGTACAGGTGCCACATTTGTGTCACAGATATGATACATTTCTGCATAGTGGCCATATATTTGTGTAACAGATAGCATACATTGCTGTGTACAGGGACCATATTTGTGTAACAGATACCATACATTTCTGTCTACAGAGACCATATTTGTGTCACAGATATCATACATTTCTGCATACAGGTGCCACATTTGTGTCACAGATATCATACATTTTGTGAAGTGGCCATATTTGTGTAACAGATACCATACATGTCTGTGTACAGCGACCATATTGTGTCATATATACCATACATTTCTGTGTACAGTAGCCACATTTGTATAACAGATACAATACACTGCTGTGTACAGTGGCCATATTTGTGTAACAGACACCACACATTTCTGTGAACAGTGGCAATGTTTGTGTCATAGATATAACATATGTTATAAAGGCACGATATACAGCAGTGTATTATAATGGCCAAATATACAACAATGACCCAGTCTACTGCAGTATATTATAATGGTTTAATATACAGCAGTGTACCATAATGGCCAGATATACAGCAGTCTACCATAATGGCCAGATATACAGCAGTGTGCTATAATGGCCAGATATACAGCAGTTTACCATAATGGCCAGATATACAGCAGTTTACCATAATGGCCAGATATACAGCAGTACATCATGATGGGCATATATACAGCAGTATACCATAATGGCCAGATATACAGCAGTATACCATAATGGCCATATATACAACAGTATATCATAATGGCCAGATATACAGCAGTCTACCATAATGGTCAGATATACAGCAGTCTACCATAATGGCTAGATATACAGCAGTTTACTATAATGGCCAGATATACAGCAGTACATCATGATGGCCAGATATACAGCAGTGTACCATAATGGCCAGATATACAGCGGTGGACCATAATGGCCAAATATACAGCAATATATCATAATGGCCAGATATACAGCAGTCTACCATAATGGTCAGATATACAGCAGTCTACCATAACGGCCAGATATACAGCAGTCTACCATAATGGGCAGATATACAACAGTGTACCATAACAGTCAGATATACAGCGGTGTACTATATTGGCCAGATATACAGTGGTGGACCATAATGGCCAGATACACAACAGTGTACCATAATGGCAAGATATACAGGAATGTACCATAATGGTCAGATATACAGCAGTCTACCATAATGGCCAAATATACAGCAGTATATCATAATGGCCAGATATACAGCAGTATACCATAATGACCAGATATACAGCAGTGTACCATAATGGTCAGATACACAGCAGTATACCATAATGGTCAGATATACAGCAATGTACCATAATGGTCAGATATACAGCAGTCTACCATAATGGCCAGATATACAGCAGTGTGTCATAATGGTCAGATATACAGCAGTTTACCATAATGGTCAGATATACAGCAGTCTACCACAGCAGTATATCATAATGGCCAAATATACAACAGTGTACCATAACTGTCAGATATACAGCAGTGTACCATATTGGCCAGATATACAGTGGTGGACCATAATGGCCAGATACACAGCAGTGTACCAAAATGGCAAGATATACAGGAATGTACCTTAATGGTCAGATATACAGCAGTGTACCATAATGTCCAGATATACAGCAGTGTGCCATAATGGTCAGATATACAGCAGTCTACCATAATGGCCAGATATACAAAAGTGTGCCATAATGGTCAGATATACAACAGTTTACCATAATGGTCAGATATACAGCAGTCTACCACAGCAGTATATCATAATGGCCAAATATACAACAGTGTACCATAACTGTCAGATATACAGCAGTGTACCATATTGGCCAGATATACAGTAGTGTGCCATAATGGTCAGATATACAGTAGTTTACCATAATGGTCAGATATACAGGAGTGTACCATAATGTCCAGATATACAGCAATGTAACATAATGGCCAGATATACAGCAGTGTACCATTATCACCCATTATACTGCAGTATATCATTATAGTCAAATATACAGCAGTGTGTCATAATGGCCCAGTATACTGCAGAATATCATAATGGCCAGATATACAGCAGTGTATCATAATGGCCAAATAAACAGCAGTTTACCATAATGGCAGGTTATACAGCAGTATACCATAATATCCAGATATAGAGCAGTATATCATAATGGTAAGATACACAGCAGTTTACCATAATAGCAGGTTATACAGCAGTATACCATAATGGCAGGTTATACAGCAGTTTACCATAATGGCCCGACATACAGCAGTCTACCATAATGGCCAGATATACAGCAGTGTACCATAATGGCAAGATATACAGGAATGTACCATAATGGCCAGATATACAGCAGTGTACCATAATGGCAAGATATACAGCAGTGTACCATAAGGGCCAGATATACAGCAGTGTACCATAATGGACAGATATACAGCAGTGTACCATAATGGCCAGATATACAGCAGTGTACCATAATGGTCTGATATATAGCAGTGTGTCATCATATGTATGTCAAACACAGACAAATGTCAATAAAACTATTTGTTGTGTGAAAATTTGTGATGAACTGAAATTTATTTAAATTAATTGCATCCCTAATTCCAGAAAATTAAGTTTGGCAGATAATAAGTTGTGTAAACTTCAATCTACATATCACAATTATATTTCATGCCATTATTGACATTTTTTAAAGAGGAACTTACATCACTGAGCGAAAATCAAATGCATGACGTAAGGACTCACAAATATGGGAAAAAATAAATGTCCTCGACAACTAGCAGCAGAGGCCAAACAAATTTTTCTCCAACATCATTTGTTCAATCTCTTCCATATAAGAACTGGTCCACATTTTTGGAGTCTTGTGACTACAGTGTCTGCCATCTTTGATATCTGAACAGCACCAAAATCTGTGTATATGGCTATCAACTGATAATTTCTGTACAGTTTGTACTCAATCAGCAGAGTAGTATATAGGAAGAAGACATCTTTATTTCTTCCACATGGTCTTATGCAGCCATCTTGGATTTCAGGTCAGCACAACAAACAGAAACTTGGCATAGAACTTTTTAGAGAAAATCTTGCCATGTTTGGTTTAAAATATTTTGGTGGTTGCCGAGACGAATAATGGGCTACACTGGGTGTAGCATAATACGACTGCAACAAGTCAACAGGTGCCACTAGTGGAGCAGGGACTACTTACAGTTCAAGAACACCTGAGTTCACCTTAGGTTTTTAGTGGTGTTTGTGTATCTTCAGTTTTTCGAGTAGTGTTTTATTGATCTTTGCTTGTCTTTTTGTTCTTTTTCTTTTGCCCAATGTATTGTCTTTCTTTCCATTAATGGTTTCTGATTACCCCTTTGGTATCTTTTAACTTTCCTTTTTCTTGAAAATGATTATTGAACATCAAGACACCACAGAATCTGTTTGAAAAGTGCTGAAAATCATTTCATAAGAAATTTAGAGAAAATATGAAGTTCAAATTATTGACATTAGGACTTTTTGCCCCATTCGGTTGAGCTTATCTTGGAAACCTTAAGAGATTGATGAAATCGGTTGATATTTCACCACAAGGCCTCAACATCATAAATCATTCGAGAGAAAAAAATTACATCAAAATCAAAACTGGCACCTTTTAGTTGCTTTTCCAAAATAAAATATTTTTTCCCTTTATTAACTCATAAGGATGAACATTTTGCAAAAAAAACTTCATTAAACTTCAAAGTTTGGAAATTAGCTTTTTTCTTCATCCCTTTCAATCAAGATTATCTCAGAACTCTTACAGATATAAAGAAATATGTTGACAAACTACTGGATGCTTTCAACACAACTAATTCAAAGAAAAAAAAACTCAAATTGGATGAAAAATAAAAATTCTATACACTTTCCAAATATGAAAAATTTTGGAACTTGGGCTGCTTTTATTCCCCTTAATGAAATAAAACAGAAATGTTTTTAAAGACTCATAAATAGCCCATAGAGAGGAACAAATTTCAGAAAAAAAACACATTAAAATTGGGTGAAAAATAAAAAAAATAGAAATTTGGAAATTCTACCCTTTTAGGTCCCTTGTACAGTAAAATAGTAATTGTTACATAATAACGAAAAGCATTTCTCTGAAAGATATTTAAGAGCTCCACCATATGCATATATAACTGCAGAGAAAATTTCTGTAACTCTCAAACAACAAATATAAAGCAGTCAAAATGAAAATAGACCCCCTGACCACTATTCTAAATATTAGGGTAACGACTGAAGAAAATCAGTTATAAGGCAAACCTTGAGTAAGCACATAATATGTTTATGACAAGACAATTTTTCATCTAAAGATTTCCAATAACACTGGAACATCAAAAGTGAAAACCATCAAAACGCATGCAGACTCTCGAACAACCATTTCCAATATTGTTGCGAAGTTTGAAGGAAATCGGCTAAGCTTTAGTAGAATTAGAGAGTGAAATGTTTACCACAGATGAATGAACAACACAATATCTTCTCACATCATGTCTAAAGACGAGCATATAAAAATAATTCCCAAAAGAAAGGACACTAGGACAGTAAATGCAGGGATTGAAATTAGTTCAGATTTTTGTCTAGACTACAGGGCTAGGAAGAAACAAAAATCCCAAGACCTGCAGGAAATCCACTTGACCTGAATTTGATGTTTTGTTATTATAGCTAAAACAGAAAAAAAACTTGCCATTTCAATCTGATATTAACTAAATCAGTGTACTCCTTTTAATATCAGAAAACAGAATAGTGAGATGGTTTTGTTTTTGTGTACATAGCATCATGGAAAATCTAATTTAAATAAATGTACATGATATTCCATTTCAGATTGTGTCATCACCTTACAGTAAAAGAAACTACTATTCATATAAATTTACCACCCCTTTGCACATGGTATTAATATTGTGAACATTTTGAATAATCTCACTGATGAGATTATTCAAAATACTCTGCATACCATATTCTAGTGCATCAAAATTGGTAGCTAAAGCACTGAGTATGTTGAATGGAATAATGATTAATCTATGTAATGTTTTGTTTGTTTTGCTAATGCTTTTTACTGAGACATGGAAAGGCTGTACAACTTTAATAACTATATTTCAAAAATTTCATTTCATTTGTCCTCTGGTTCAAACTCAATCTCAAATTCACTGTATTTTTTTCATGCCATTCAAGGGTATCCTTCTTAAAATTATTGGTCCCCGATATGAATTTGCCGTCAGCATCACCACGTCCGTACGCTTTACAAAACTTGCAAAACGTCAAGTCATTTTCATGTTGTAACCATTTATATACGGTTAACCAATGTTCCTGGAATGTTCTACGCCGCTTTGTTTTATCATAAACTTTATTTTGTTCCCTTATGTCATCCGCTGTCCGTTTTTGGGGCGTTAGTTTAGAAACCCCTTCAATGTGTCTCCACATTTTGACATTGATCAATATCATGTAACTTCGCGCATATGAAATTATCGATCTCGTAATTTAAAGCGTTTTGGTAATACGGTAATACAAATAATTGTAAAAAATCATACCGGACAGTTTTCCGGACAGCATAACTTCCGGTAAAATTGTCTAGACTGACGGACCGGTAAGATACAAGTTATTGCTAGACCGTGACTGATTTTACTAGACACGGGCTAGCAGACCAATAGTAATTTCAAACCCTGTAAATGTAAAATATATTTTATTATTTGCTTGGTTTGGATTTATGGTGCTTAATGCCACTTTCAACAATATTTCAGCTATATCATGGCGGTGAGTTTTCTTGATGAAGGAAACCGGAATAACTAGAGAAAACCACAGACCTGCCGCAAAGTCACTGACAAACTTCATCATATAATGCTATATCGAGTACACCCGCCTGAGTGGGATTCGAACTCACAACTTTTGTGGTGAAAGGTACTGATTGCATAGGTAGTTGTAAATCCAACTAACATACAATCACGACTATGATGGCCCCTTAAATAGGAAGGTGTGGCACAAAATAATTCCTGGAAATTCTATTTTTAGTAACAGTGACCTACTGACTCCAAAATCAATTCACTTCTTTCACTTCCAAGGGCACCACATGACCAAGTTTGCACAGATCCAGTAATTAGCATCTGTAAATGAAAATTCTATTTATAGTAAGTTACCTTGTCATTTCAGCTGACCAGGTTCAGCAAAAGATCATGTAAAGTTCTTAAAATCCTGTCTGGAAATGAGAATCCTATTTACAGTAAGTGACCTTGCCATTTAAGCTGATCAAGTTCAGCAAAAGATTATGTAAAGTAATTAAAATCCTGTTTGGAAATGAAAATTATATTTTCAGGCAGAGACCTTGACCTTTAAGTTACCGACCTTGAAATCTATCTGATTCTTCCTATTCTGATTGGGTATAAATGTACCTAATAAAGATAGATGTAGATTGGAATATAAGACTTAGGAGAACCAATTGAAAACAAATAGTCAACCTGTATATAAAGGCCACTTAAGGGAACCTGGAAATGTGACCTTTATGAGAAGTTGTCCTTTATATACAGGTTAAAATTATATGCACTATTCATTAATGGGAAAAATGAGACTGCCCTTTATAGACAGTGATATGCTATATAGAGGTGTCCTTTAAGTCAGGTTTGACTGTTTATGTAATACTTTTTAGAACAGTATCCCCCTCCCCCCACCTCTTATCAGATCCCCCCTTCTGTAATGAAAAAAATGTCCTTATAACAGAACTCACCTTTCTTGAGGACAAGTTTAATAGTAATATTTCACAAGCTAATCATTAGCATTTGAAATCTGGCCTGATAAGAGGGCTGTCCTTTGGTGATCAGAATAGCCTTAAAAGAGTGAAACTACTGTATCTAATACATGTACTGTCTTTGACTCCTGGATTCCACAATCAACATGGTTCTGATACTCTTTTGATGAAGACCAAATCAAAGAAGCAAGAAACTGTTAAATATAATGTTCTATAAACAAGTGTGAAGGCTCAATTATCTTATTAACAAAGCAAAGCTGCCAACATTTTATTATATGGCTATCCAACAATCACTCATGTGGTTTTTGAGTTCAATCAAATTAGTTGGTTTTTCACAGACTATAATATTAAAATATGGCCTACAATGACAGCCATCTCGGATTCCATTTGACATCAATTGTATTTCAAAGAGAATCATTAAAAAAATATTAATGTCAAATTGAGTTCCAATTGCCCTAGTGATTTAGAATTAGGGTTATGGTGTTTAATGCCACTTTCAACAATATTCCAGTTATCTCGTAGCCGCCATTTTTATTGGTGGAGGAAATCGGGGTGCCCGGTGAAAACCACCGAACTGTCGCAAGTCACTGACAAACTTTATCACATAACATTGAGTACACCTCACCTGGGCAGGATTCCAACTCACAACTTCAGTGGTGATATGCACGTATTGCAAAGGTAGTTGTAAATCCAACTACCATACGATCACTACCACGGCGACCCCTTGGTGGCTTAAGAAAATATTAAAATGTAATAATTACGCTGACAGAAAATTGTGTTAATAAACGCTGTGGGCAATTTGTTAGCAATACCATAGCAACCAAAGGTTACTATTTGATGAGATGATGGTCATGATGATGCCTGCTTTGTAGACCAACACATTGAGATGTATTCTTATCATGCTAGCACATAGAAATGACAACCTGCAGATAGACATGTTGCTGCACTCAGATGTACTTTTCTTACTCTGATTCACCTAGTCTTTGTTCTTATTTATCAATGAAAAGTTCTTAGAGGAAAAACAGCAAATATCAATAATTCTAGTTTTTGGTATTTGACCCGACTGAAGATCAAAACCACATGATCTTCCATGTTTTAATGAGTGATCTGGGGGGGGGGGGGGGGTTGTGGAACTCTCCTCTACCTAAGATTTTAAGAACCATAATACATTTGTAATAATCTTCTGCAAAACTGAGTTAGTCAACTTAGTGGACATCTCCTTAAGCTCAGTTGGTAGAGGGATGGGTTGCAATGGGAGAGGTCCCAGGATTAACTCTTATCTAGGGTGGGTTGCATTATTTTAGTACACACAGTTATCAAGGAAATAAATTTACACTAGAATTAGATAATAAAATTTCATAGTTGGCTTTAGATAATAAAATGTCATTGTTGGTTACACTGACTACAAATTCAATCATTTCTGTTCCTTGCTTTTTCTTGAAACTATTTATACATCCATCCATAAACTGAAACACCAACACCAGTACAAAAAGTTCATCTATTTTATATTAAGGGATAATTCTGGATAGAAAAGAAAATGACTGAAAATCAATGAAAATAGCTGAAATCATCTACATCCCTTATCAAAAAGGTCATTTTTTACCTGGTTTGAGTCTGTCCTGCAATTTTCGGAATTTCTTTTTCACAGAAAAATAGCTAAAATCCGTTAAATAACTGTAAATAATCATCCCTGTATATAATGCTGTGAGAAATACATCTTATTCTATTTGTTTTACTACATATATGGAAAAGAAAACTTCCAATTTTAACCTTTAATTTTATTTCCGAAGTTTTCCTTTTGATAAATATTACTGATGATAGTCTAACACAAGTATTGTATAACATACACAGTTTTTTCGTTTTTACCACAGGCCCAAAGATCTATAAACAATGTGTATGGGTCTGTAAAATAATATTGAAAAATCCTTCATTCTATTATCAAAATTCTTTCAAACACTATTTCAGACTTGTACAACAAAAACGTCTCAGTGACTCTATATACACAGCTAGTCTATTAAAATCCAGATTGATTTAATATTGGAGATTTTGTGGAAATTAATTTTATGTAATCAAGAAAACAACAAATAGCGTTAGGTTTATAGTGTTTCGCACCATTTTCAAAAATAATTCAGTTATATCGTGGCAGTGAGTTTTATTGGTGGAGGAAACAGGAGTACCCGGTGTAAAACACTGCCCTGCCGACAAATATTTAGGTAAGTAATACAACATGTCGTGATGTTATAAATGGTTCTACTCATAACAAGTTTGTAAAGTTTTGAAGAATCTGCCATAAAAATAAAGGTTGAGGTTAGTGCGTGACATGCTGGTATATACAACAGGCTATTTTTCATCAGATAAAATTCAATAAATATAGGACGACAAAAGTGAAAAATCGTTAAAAAGTACACAGATCCTCAAACCATCATTCTTAATAATCTTGTAAAGTTTTGAAGAATCTGTAGTAAAACAAGGGAAATGCAAAGCGTGGCATATCCCCTCGCCTAAAAATTTGACCCGTTACCTTGACCTTTGACCTATGACCTTGAAAATCAATAGGGTTCCAGATTTTCTTAAGCTTGGTCAAAATCCATTGAAGGATGTTGATTCTAGAGTGTTCACAAGGATGTTACAGGGTAAAAATTAGACCCTGTGACCTTGAATATCAATAGGGTTCCAGACTCTTAAGTATGTACCAAGTTTGGTCAAAATCCATTGAAGGACGTTGATTCTAAAGTGTTCACAAGGATGCTACGCAGTAAAAAAATTGACCCGGTGACCTTAACCTTTGACCTATGACCTTGAAAATAAATAGTGTTCCAGATTCTCTTAAGGACTAATAAGTATGTACCAAGTTTGGTCAAAATCCATTGAATGATATTGATTCTAGAGTGTTCACAAGGATGTTACGCGGTAGAAAATTTGACTCTGTGACCTTGAATTTTGACCTTGAAAATCAATAGGGTTCCAGACTCTCCTAACGACTAAGTATGTACCAAGTTTGGTCAAAATCCATTGAAGGATGTTGATTCTAGAGTGTTCACAAGGATGTTATGCGGTAAAAATGTGACCCGGTGACATTGACCTTTGACTTATGACCTTGAAAATCAATAGGGTTCCAGGTTCTCTTAATGGCTAAGTATGTACCAAGTTTGGTCAAAATCCATTAAAGGATGTTGATTCTAGAGTGTTCACAAGGATGTTATGTGGTAAAAATTTGACCCGATGACCTTTACCTTTGACCTATGACCTTGAAAATCAATAGGGTTCCAGATTCTCTTAATGGCTAAGTATGTACCAAGTTTGGTCAAAATCCATTAAAGGATGTTGATTCTAGAGTGTTCACAAGGATGTTATGCGGTAAAAATGTGACCCGGTGACATTGACCTTTGACTTATGACCTTGAAAATCAATAGGGTTCCAGATTCTCTTAAGGACTAAGTATGTACCAAGATTGGTCAAAATCCATTGAAGGATGTTGATTCTAGTGTTCACAAGGATGTTACGTGGTAAAAATGTGACCCGGTGACCTTGACCATTGACATATGACCTTGAAAATCAATAGGGTTCCAGATTCTCTTAAGGACTTAGTATATACCAAGTCATGCAAATTTAATACAAAGCGCAAGTTGTATATGTGGTTATATTAATGAAAATGCCGAAATTTTTTTTACTGTATTGCAGTCTCTTTAATGAAAAGAGAATTCAGATGTATAATGAAATTAACTGGTTAAATTTGTCTGATTTACCCATTTCCACCGAATTATTATTATTCGGGAATGAAGCGATTAGCTTAGATAACAACTGTGCCATATTCATGTGTGTGCAAAAATATATTAAAGATTGTAAGAGATTCTTGTACCGATAACAGAAGCATTTAATTTTCTTTATTTAGTTAATACCTTGTTGTATATTGATAAGTACAATACCCGAATGACCATACTTATTTTTCTTTGTATGTTTTACGACTCAATGGTTTTGATGTATTAAAGGTTTAATTATCGAAAAGTGAAAAAGTATACTTACAGAAAATGAAAATCCAATAAATCCTAGTAACATAATCAAAATTTAAATCACTTATTGTTGTGCATACAGGTGAGTTTTACCTTAACACTTAAGAGTGGTGTGTTCGATTACATATTAAAATGTGTTAAGGTCTGTTTGACACGAATTATAAAACCAATGCCATTGAGTCGTATTGTTTTATTTATGTTTTCTTGTCTTCATGCTGAATTAAATTGTATATTATAAGTCAATCATGTTCAATGTATGTTGTATATATGTATGTTTATTGGAGAAGACAATTCTAAGTTGAAAAACTTGTGTCTAATCCGTTTGTTTGGTTTTTTTTAACAATAAAATAAGTTTAAATCATATACCGAGTTTGTTCAAAATCCATTGAAGGATGTTGATTCTAGAGTGTTCATAAGGATGTTACGCAGTAAAAATGTGACCGTGACCTTTGACCTATGACCTTGAAAATCAATAGGGTTCCACATTCTCTTAAGGACATAGTATATACCAAGTTTGGTCAAAATCCATTGAAGGATGTTGATTCTAGAGTGTTCACAAGGATGTTACAGAAGGACGGACAGACGGAAGGACGGACGGTAGCGTTACTATATCCTTTCGCAACTTCGTTTGCAAGGGGATAAAAAAAAGGTCGAGGTTAGTGCATGACATGTATAAAAACAGGCTACACTTCATGGAATAAAGTTCCATAAATATACCGGTAGAATGACAAAAGTGAAAAATCGACACTCAAACAACGATTTGTAATAATCTTGTAAAGTTGTTCAATGGAAGTACAATGCAATGTCATAATACATTCCGTCTGAAGACGAGTATATAAAATGGTTTGATTAATCATTTAAAGAAATATGAAATGGCTTAAGTTGGTTTTTGTTTGTTTGTTTGATGGTGTTTAATGCCACTTTCAACAATATTTCAGTTATAGCCATAGGAAATTACTTGTGTATTAAAAAAATAAAAATAGCTCTCCCAATTTGAACCCTGATCTGATTATAAAGCAATATTACATAGACACAGAGTTCAATCATATATATATATATTTTAATTCTTTATTTATTTCATGAGGATTACATACAGCCAGAGGCTATTAGTAGCTCTCCTCATGCATATATATAGTCATCTCCAGCAAGTGACAACAATACCATGTGTTTACCCTACTGGATCCTGACAGAATATAAGATTATGCAAAATATTTTATACATACTTCACAAAATTCAACTCAACAGTGTTCCAGTTAGATTATTTAGCTGACAATATTTGTTTTAATAAAGCCACTAGCAAAATGATTCAGAGTTTTCCTTATATTCATATTTATATATAGGAACTATTTCCTTTTCTAGATTTTCTAGATTTATAACTAAAAATGTCAGCCCCCATGGCTGAAAAAAAATGTAACTCTCTCTCTCTGTCTCTCATGTTGTAAATATTGAATAGCTGTTTTGTTATTGTATATATTGTTGTGCTTTAGTTTGTTATCTGTATACCATTGTATCAAAAAAGGTTACCAGAAATAAAAATACAATATGTATATATATCTCACTATTGAAAATATCGGAAATGAAAACATGAATATCTCCTCTGCATCTTCCATTCAATTAAAAATCATCATATGATCAATTCCAATATCCTAAAATTCAAAATGTATGTAGGTAAAAATATATTCTTACCTTCAATAATGGAGGAATCCTCTTAACATCATCAGTTCTGTCCTCATAAGGAATGGATGATGATGATGATAATAAATAACTAACCTCTGTATTTGTGACCACGACCTCTCAGCTTAAAGCTCTCTCAGCAGCAACATCACTCAAATCAGCTGTTCATATTTAGCTGTCCTATTTTTTGTTCTACAACAGCAAGAATACATATAAATCCGATACCTAAGATATCCAGATCAATACTTGGTTTAAAGCTTTTGCTGAGGAAAGAAAAAGTAAAAAAAACCTCTAACATGATTGGTGTATTACCTGTAACTAATCAGATAATCAGATTTTGCAATTGCACAAAAATTTACAATTTAATTTAGATTATTGATCCAGAATTCCATAAAAGAATTAAAAGTACAACTAACGGTTTGTGATAATATCAGAAGTACAAATGCTACAAGTCGGTTATATTTTAGTGATCATCATTTAACACGTAGTGAGTAGGTTTTTCACCTGTCATAACGAGAACTGTTAAGTTATCTTTTGATGAGATGATGCTGATGACATCTGCTTTGTACAATGAACCAACATGCTAAGTTGCTTATTTAGGTTATAGTATGGTGTTTAATGCCACTTTATACAATATTTCCATTATATCGTAGCAGAGTTGCTTACTTGGATTTTCGTAGTGATAAGAGTCACTTAAACAACAGTTCGCAGAGAGACATGTCACACAACTCAGACACATTATCATGATTCTGAGCCAACAAGTCTCTGTTTTTACTCTTTAATTCTGCATGCTTAGTGGAGAAGCATCAAATACCAATTTTATAGTCTTTGGTTTGACCACACAAGTTATTAAAGGGATATTAAAGCTCGTTTTAACATATATTAATTCAACTCGTGATGAAGGTTGTTTCTTTTCAATTTAATTGTAAAAACAATCCAAAAAATACTTTGCATGCCCATATAATCCCTAATATCGTTAAAATATCACTTAAAAGGGTCGAAATGAATTTTTGACCAGGAAGCAAAAATTCAATTCAAGGCAAAGATATCACAGAATTATCAACGAATTATGTCACTTTTACAAAGTTTCATTGATAAAAACCCAGTTGATGTTTCATAAATATCATTTATTGTACCAATTGCAAGTTTTCATGAGATACAAAAAATTACCAAAATGAGCTTTAATATCCCTTTAAACCAATAATTTACCACACCTAAGGCGAACATACTAATCATTACACTACTGATGTCGTAATGAATTTCTTGATCCAGTATCATACTTGTCAAGTTAACTTCATTCGTTCTTCGTTCGTTCGTTCATTAGTGAGTGAGCGAGTGAGTGAGTGAGTGAGTGAGTGAGTGAGTGAGTGAGTGAATTATTGTTGTTAAATGTCATGTGAGTATGTTCATGGCAAGAACACATTATATTTCTATGAAATGACGATGATGCTCTCCT
This sequence comes from Gigantidas platifrons, assembly GCA_002080005.1. Lineage (NCBI taxonomy): Eukaryota > Metazoa > Mollusca > Bivalvia > Mytilida > Modiolidae > Gigantidas > Gigantidas platifrons. The sequence continues at coordinate 282,230 of MJUT01060772.1, forward strand.
TGTACTATTCAAACACTTTAAGTTGGAATTATATAGTGCTAGATCACTGAAACAACAGTCAGGGGGTAGACAAGTCGCTCAACTCGAACACATTACCCAGATTCTGAGCCATCCAGTCTGCTCTTTCTCCTTAATGATGCGTGCTTAGTGGAGAAGTTTATAGTCTTTGGTTTGATACTGGACTCGGTGCGAGCACGCTAGGCATTACATCACAGATGTGGTTTTTTTGGGGGTTTTTTTAGTTCTAAGTGATGGAGAAGATACAATATGGTTCACACATTTAATCATGGTACAGTCAGCATAATCTTGGATGGTAACTAACAGTGATGATTGGATTAGAAAAGGGGGGGGACCAAATGAAAGAGTTATTATTTTATCAATAACTGACCAGATATTTCATGATGATAACACACAAGTAATAGAATAATATTTGCAGTGTGTGAAACTAAATTTTGTGGTATCATAGACCAATGTCTATTTTACATAGACCTCACTGTACATTATATACAAAATTTTGAATATTTGACATAGACCAGCTTGATTTTACATAGACATTGTCAATAGGTCTACCACTCATTTCACACACTGCATTTGTCAACTCAAAGTAATGTGTGTCTTTAAGAGCCATTGTATATTATTAAGACTTTCTTGTATTTCTTGAGATTAACTGTTTTTCGCTTCGTCAAACTGTGACAGATAATGTCCACTTCAGATTGCCACACATCACAATGAGACTTGATACCATGTATTGATCAGACATCAGTTTTCCAGAGTTTTGCAATTGTGTTTTGAAAAATTGTTGTTACAGAGTTATCTACCCCCCCCCCAAGAAAAAGGACGGAAAATCTGGCTTTCTCGAATCTTCGAAACCATGAGAGATAGAGAAGATCTGCTGAAGACCGTAATATGTTTTCTTTTAATACAAAAAATGTATGTATAATGTTTATTGGACTAATGATGGAAGTTTGTTATGTTTTGCCCAGCTCTTCAGAGTTACTAAGAGACCAAATTGTAACAGACTGTTGTTCGGCAAAACTATGACCGTAAGTCATATAAATCTGGGGTCTTTACCGACTAACATCAGTAAATGTTATATCTATTCATATCTACAGAATGTAGGTCAAAGGTCAATTATGACTTTTACTTTAGACCTTGAACCCTATTATCCGTATATCGAAGAAGAACAGACAACACAATGGCCAAAAGAAAAAGGACCCCAAAAAAATCTACAAAACATACACACAGAACTAAAGATCGAGTAACATGAACCCCACTAAAAACCAGAGGTGAACTCAAAAAGCATCCATGAGTAAGCTATTTTTCTTCAGAAAACCTCTGTTCTTTAACTTAGTGGTCATATGGCATACGTGTCAGACTACAGATTCCTTAACAGTTGAACTTGCAGATGTCTTCAAGGTAAACATGATCATTAAGCTTAATTGGCTCAGGTAAATGAAGGACTGTTAGAAGTGAGAATGTTACAGGTAGGCAGATGTTATTGAACAATTTACTTTTTTTTTCATTTGTCATTGCTTTTGGTCAATATACTTATCTTGAAATCCCTTGATATCATTAAAGAAAATATTGTTGACAGATTCAAAAAGAGGCCATTTATAGTTTTAATTTGCTCCATATATATCATCATTAAAAGCAACAACAAAAAACCCCATTTTATTTCATTCTGTTCAGATGTCGTTTTTTATGCATTATGCAGATATGCATATGGTTAGAGTAAAAGGTTTACATTTCTTCACAGAATTTCAAAATGTTGAAATATTTCTGCAATGAATAAAAAGACAGTTTAAACAAGTATAGTCGACAATTCCACCAAAATCAACAAAGAAAACACCTCCTAGACCTCAAACCATTGAACACAAAAAAGATGTTAATACAGGTACTGATAGGCTCAAAAATGAGATTCCAACCCCCCTCTCTTATTATATAAATTAAATGCAAAGTAAAAAAAGATTATCTTCCACTCAAAAAGACCATTCTCTGTCACAAAATGTTCATAACATATTTAGGACTGCCTATAGGATTATCTAACAACAAGATTTTTGTAAATATTCCTTATACATTTTCAAAATAAATATGTAAAAATCAAATTTACTGCACATGACAACATGTTTCTAGAATAAGCTTCATCAAGTAAACTTAAACCCAAAATATTTGAAAGTCAAATAATGTTAAAGTCTTTTTGAGCAAGAAAACCAAGGGACATAAACAGGATAGCCAAAATTGGCTAAGGTCACCTATGGCTAACGTAAGGGAGGAATTTTAACTTGAATTTTGGTGTTTAATGCCACTTTCAGCAATTTTTCAGCTATATCATGGCGACCAGTTTTAGTGGTGGAGGAAGCCGGAGTACCCGGAAAGAACCACCGACCCTGGGCAAGCAACTGGTAAAACTTTATCACTTGCAACTGCGAGTCGAGTGCACCCTTTTTTGTGATTTACAAAGCCGGGCACGAACCCACGCCGTATTGGTGATAGGCTTGTATGAGCTGTTAGATCCAACGACCTAACTCATTGAGCCACCCGGGCCCCTCGTAAGGGAGGAGTACCTTAAGTTTTAATAATAATTACATGATTTAAGAACTGTAAATTTTTATGAAAAACTAAAATTTCTAATAAACTATGATATAATTTCCTAGTGCCAATCACTGTTTAATAATACAATTTAATCTAATCACTTTTAAACAGTGTATCAAGAAGCTAATAGTACACTTGTACTTTAGATTATTGTCCACCTAGAACAATTCTTTAAATAAAAATTGTCTTTTTTCAGTCTTTATCCAACAATTAATGCCATTTCTATCACAGTCATTGTGGTGAATTCCCTGTTTATTTAACAATGACATAATTTACAAATTATACAATGAATCTTACAGCATTAATAGAAAAACTGGTTTCTTAAACTCCAAGGAGTTGTTTCTGTATTATAAACTGTACACTACTATTATAAATTGTATATTACTTCATAGAATATATCAGTACACAAGAGAATTTCATCACCTTTAACTAACGTCCTCTATGAATTTTGGCAAAAAAACCCACACAATGTATTGCAATATATAATTAAAATTGTTATTCATCAAAATGGTGCAAAAACAACAAATAAACAAATGATTTTAAATTAAGTTATCAAGTTTGAGGAGTTATTTCTTTAAAAATAAACTATTTTTGGAAATTCAAAATATTAGAAATTCAGGGAAATATCATTTTTATCCACCTATATCATGACAAGAACTAGCTGCGGGACCATAGCTCTTATGGTCCTTGTGCTGTTTTACTGATAGGTGTAGATATAAAAAAAAAAAAACACACAAAAGCAAGGACTTAAGGAGTTACAGTTCCGCAGCTAGACAAGAATCAGTTGATGATATGAGATGATAATGATGTCCACTTTGTACTAGACTCATACATTTAGTTGGGTTCTTATACTGCTAGCTGACTAAAATAACAGTCTGTATTTACTCATGTCTTCCTACTTCAGGCAGATTGTCCTGATTCTGAGTCAATCAGTCTTTGCTCAAACTCCTTAATACTGCGAGTGTGAGCTTAGCGCAGAAGCAACAAATACCAATTTTATAGTCTTTGGTTTGACCCTACCACACTCAAAAACAAGATCTACTGCACTCCAGGCAAGCACACTAAGGATTACACCACCAATAATGGGGAGGGGGGGTGGGAATAAAAATATTGGTATCCTATCAACCCATGTTAACACTCCTAACAAATTATGGCTTCCATGAATTATATCTTAAGTAACATATAACAAGATATAGGGCTGTGGTTATGTGCATTTAATAGCACTTTCAAAAATAATTAAGTGATAACATGAGGCCTAAATTAAAATATTGTTTGTTTCCCCTTTGCGACCGGCTCGCCGTAATCGCCGCGACTGAAAACATTTTACAGCCCGTTCCGTGATTTTTTTGTTTTTGTGCGATTTTCCGTTTCAGAAATTTTTTCTTGTCCGATTTCGGCATCGGATTTGTATTAGGTAATACTCTGCCGGAACGTACCGTGAGTCATCGTTACAAAAAAAAACCTTGAGTCCCGACTGTTCCGAATATTCGTAGAAGCATGGCTTCTGAGTTTGAAGCTTTTGTAACACATGTAAACAGAGTGGGAAACCAATTCCCAAAAGAAACCCCTTAAAATAATAAAAAAAAGAAATATGTTCTGTCTTGAAAGTCAAATAAAAACTGTCTTCAATCTTTTCATTGATATGGCCCAACATACAAAGACATCAGTTTCTGACTCAGGGCTCGAAATTAACAGTAGCAAGCAGGCAAATTGCTAGTTGAAATTTCAATTTGCCTTAATTTTGCTAGTGAATAAAGTTAGAACTAGCAGAATTTTGCTAGTTGTAAAAAAAATTATGTGTTCAGAATCATATCTGAACTATGACAAACGTGTAAATTTGTTTTCTCGTAAGATCGGTAAAGATCGCATTGACTTCATAAACTAGAGGCTCACATGAGCCTGTATCGCTCACCTGACATAACTAAGTCCTCTTAAGAATGTCTGCATGCCGAATACATCTAAGTTACTATTCAAATCCCATAGGGTTCTATGTTAAAACTATGTCTGCTCATGGCAGCCATCTTGGATGGAGGTAGTAGTCACCGGACACAATTTTAAAAGTATACCGTACTACCCAAGGACCATCCATGCCATATTTGCTTTAAATTGGCTGACTGGTTTCAGAGGGAAGACTTTTAAACAATTTTCCCATAGGGTCCTATGTTAAAACTATGTTAGCTGACTGCGGCAATCTTGGATGGAGGTTGGGCTCACAGGACATAATTTTGAAAGTTGACCACCTAAGGACCATTCATGCCATGTTTGCTTTAAATTGACTTGCTGGTTTCAGAGGAGAAGAATTTTAAACATTTTTTCCATAGGTCCAATGTTAAACTAAGTCGAGTCATGGCGGCCATCTTGAATTTCCGATCAGCAAACAATTCACAAGTTTAGTACATGATCACCCAATGATCATTCCTGTAAAGTCACAATTCAATTGGCTTAGTGGTTTCTAACAATAACATTTCTAAATTTTGACCAATCAGAACACATTATGAGCCCTGGCAGCCATGTTGGAACTCCGATCAGCGCCAAAAACAAATATCTTGTATATGACCATCTAATGAACATTTCTGCCAAGATTGGTTCAAATCTGTTGCGTGGTTTCAGAAAAAAAGATGAAAATGTGAAATTCCCATAGGGTCCAATGTTAAACTAAGTCGAGTCATGGCGGCCATCTTGGATATGCGATCGGCACAAAAATAACAAATTTAGTAGAGGACCATCCAGTCATCATTTCTGTAATGTTACAATTCCATCGGCTAAGTAGTTTCTGACAAGATTTTCAAAGTTTCAACCAATCAGAACACATTATTGGTCCTGGCGGCCATGTTGGATTTCCGATCTGCACCAAAATAACAAATTTAGTAGAGGACCTCCCAATGAACATATCTGCCAAATTTGGTCCAAATCAGTTCAGTGGTTTCAAAGAAGAAGAAGAAAGTATGAAAAGTTTACAGACGCGGACGACGACGACGGACGCAAAGTGATGACAAAAGCTCACATGACCCTTTGGGTCAGGTGAGCTAAAAAGGACGGTATAGTTACGTATTTGTCCGAGAAATACGAATATTTACGTCTCTGTCCGAGAAATACGAACAACCATACTGGTTCCCGATTTTTAAAATAACATCTGGTTGTAATTTTTACAGTTTAAGTTACCAGTCAAAATGTCAAAAAGAAGAAATGTTTCTGATCACGATCGTGACGTTACAAAAAATACAAAATTCTTTCACCAAGTTTCATGTGATTATAGTGTTTGCAGTGATTAAGGGGAAATAATCGTGAAAATGGTTGTGTGACACTCTTACACTATCGTATGAACGCAGCCTGTCTGCTTGCAAGAATGGCAAGATTACGATTTTCGTTTATCCAAAGTTTGGCCTAGCTAGAGTAAATTAATTATCGTGTTTTTAACAGATGTGATCTCATAATTTTATTCAAATAATTATTATTGCTCTGTTTCCAGCTTGATTAACTCTAACTCATCTCTTTTATACAATTTTCACAGGAAAAAAAGCAACAACAAAAAAGAAAATTAACAGACAGGCATATTTCCTTTACTGGCATTACAATAATTATTCTTTCACATTACATAATGAAAAATAAAACAGACAAGCCAGTCATTAGTTATCTTGGTAATAATAAATTATATAATTATTTGAGATGAAAAAAGTTTCGTACATGCACAGTGATGCAGCATACCCACAGCTTTTTTTTTCATTCCACCAATTTGGAGGTACATGGAATTTTTTTAGGGTACATTGTGTGGCTCTTTATATTACTGTCCAATAAAACATTGTTTAAAACACTGTATGTTTTCATATGATATGACCATTCACCAGGAAATATTAATGCTTGTTTGTTTATATCAGGTACATGTTTCTTTATAAATCATGGAAGCCAGAATGTCCGGAAGCGACTTACTTAATGGTCAAGGACGCTTTTCACAGAGACAGTGAATTGCTTAATTTAATAAAACACATAAAACGTTAGACTTATTGTTACATATTTCAATGAAAATAACATACATTTTTTGTTAAATTTGGTTGCTAGTCAGGTCAGGCTATTTGCTAGTAGATTTTTATTTAACTAGCAAAGCTTTGCTTGTGGTGAAAAAAGTTAATTTCTAGCCCTGTGACTGGATAATTTTTCCAACAAGATCCCACAAGGGACAGCATAAATTACATTCTATGATTACAATTGCACAGAAAATATGACAATAACAAAGATATTGGCTGTATAGAAATCAGTTTGTCTGTCTGCCTGCAGAATCATGCTTGATAAAAAAAAAATAATAATTCACCTACCTACCTACCCACCCAGATCTTTCAGGCTAGGGTCGGAAAGGGGAAACAAACATATTTTTAAGGCTAGCCTGATGGTCAATTTTATTGGCGGCATAAACCGGTTTATGTACTTGGAGAAAACCATCCATCTGCTCCAAGTCACTGTCAAACTTTATCACGTAATGTTGTATCGGGTACACCTCGCCATGAGTGGGATTCAAACTCACAACTTTAGTGGTGATAGGCACTGATTGCACATGTAGTTGTTGTATCTTAAATGATAACACACTACATATGCAGATATCAAAGTAACAACATTAGTGGTGATGTCATTTATTGTATAGGTATAGTAGATGTCATTGTAACTTCCAGAACAAGAATAAAACCTTGTTCCTTCTTCAACAAAGTCAAAGGGCCATCATGGTCATGATCGTATGGTAGTTGGATTTCCAATTTCTTATACAATCTGTGCCTATCACCACTAAAGTTGCGAGTTCGAATCATGCTCATGGTGAGGTGTACTTGATACAACTTTATGTGAAAAAAGTTTGACAGTGACTTGCAACAGGTTGGTGTTTTCTCCAGGTACTTCGATTTCCTCCACCAAAAAAAAATAACCGCCACTATATAACTGAAATATAGTTGAAAGTGGTGTTAAACACAATCACCCGAACCCTCTTCACCGATGTCAACCGATCCTTCACCTACTGAGATAAATGAGATCTCCACTAGATCAACAGGCAGAGGGTATATAAATCTACTATGATACCTGAATGGCCTTCCTAAGAAACGTAATTGTGTTACAGTAAACCCACTCACGTCAACAATCAGCTCCCTACAACATAGAAAGAAAATTTAGAAATAACATACGATTATAACATCTCTTACCCCTCAGTATACAGTCAAACTTGTATAGTGTATATAAAGGGCACTTGATTTGTTTGGTGTTTAGCACCACTTTCAGCAATATTTCAGCTATATCACGGTGACCAGTTTTAGTGGTGGAAGAAGCCGGAGTATCCGGAGAGAACCACCGACCATGGGCAAGCAACTGGTAAACTTTATCACTTACGACTGCGAGTCGAGTGCACTCTTTTTTGTAAATTACAAAGCCGGGCACGAACCCACGCCATATTGGTGATAGGCTTGTATGAGTTGGTAGGTATTCCAACTACCTAACTCATTGAGCCACCCGGGTCCTCTGTGTTATCATTGGTGAGGAATATATACAAAATGTGCTCTTTATGAACAGTTGCCCTTGATATACAGATTAAAATTAAATGCACTCTTCATTAAATTGAGAAAATGAAACTGCCTTGCCCTGTATAGACAGTGATTTGTTATATACAGGTGACCTGGACTTTAAGGCAGGTTTGACCATACAACCATTCACTTCCAATCAATTACAACATTTACATATAAAAAAAAATTCAGGGGTTTTGGTAAAAAAAAAATTAATATAATAATGCATCGTGCAGTCTATGCTTCTTAAAAAAAAACCATTAATTATATAGAATTACATAAGTTTTAGATAAATCAATAATTTAATCAAATTTAATTGAATTCTCTTTCGTCTATTCTATAAACAGATTTACAAAGGCTAGGATGCGAGTACTGTTCCAATAATAAAAACAGCAACTGTAAATCTCTCTCTCAATTAATAGAACACTAATTAACTCCTCCAAGTTTTAAATACCTGTTACACTGACTACTGTCAATGCTGCCTTTTCATTGAGTCATTGATAAATAGCATTATCACATTACGTAATCAGGGAATTCACTATTATATTACAAATGTATTACTAATCATAAGATGTATTCAAATCTGTATCAAGAGGTCACCTTTGGGACAAAGAAAAAGCGACCTTAATATATGACAGGTGACCTCTTAAAAGAGGTTAAATTCATATGAAATTTTCTATGACAGGACAAGAAAAAGGTGACCTTTTAATACAGGTGGCTGCTTAATAGAGGTGACAGCATGGGCAGGTTAGAATGTATATTGTCTTGTTTTCAAATTTCATTGAAAACATAAAACTAAGATTTCATATTATAATTTGCTTTTATAAAGAAACCTATTCAATTTCTGCATACATTTAATGCCACCACTATGGATATTATGTAGCCCTAAGAAGGCAAGGGCCTGGGTGGCTCAATGAGTTAGGTAGTTGGATTAGCAAACAACTCATACAAGCCTATCACCAATACGGGGTGGATTCGCGCCTGGCTTTGTAAATTACTAAAAAGGGTGCACTCGACTCGCAAGCGCAAGTCATAAAGTTTACCAGTTACTTTCCCATGGTCGGTGGTTCTCTCCGGGTACTTCGGCTTCTTCCATCACTAAAACTGGTCGCCATGATATAGCCGAGATATTGCTGAAAGTGGCATTAAACACCAAAAATCAATCAATCAACCTAAGAAGTCAACTACATGTACCATATTTCACATACAATATAATTATATAAAAGTTTCTTTGGGAACTCTGCTTTCCTCCACCTATAAAATTGACCATAAAGATATAACTGAAATAGTGTTCTCCACCATAAAGATATAACTGAAATAGTGTTCTCCACCATAAAGATATAACTGAAATATTATTCTCCACCATAAAGATATAACTGAAATATTATTCTCCACCATAAAGATATAATAACTGAAATATTGTTCTCCACCAAAAAGATATAACTGAAATATTGTTCTCCACCAAAAAGATATAACTGAAATATTGTTCTCCACAATAAAGATATAACTGAAATATCATAGAAAGTGGCATTAAATCTGCAAACCCAAAGTCCATCCATAATAATGAATTAGGTATTTCTCTTTTGACCTTATCTTTACACTTTCACACCTCGTAATTAATAGTTGACGGTGTGTTTACACAGCATGATTTCCCATCCAATTTCAACGAAAAGTGGTACACTATAAAGAACTGTTGCTTGTTGTGTCAAAAAACATAAAGTGTAAAATGTAAGCACATAAACGACATGTTGTTCCAAACAAAAAAGCATATGAAAAGACTAAAAACAAATTAACAGAAATTGTGCCGTGTAAACACTTCCTTAGAGAATTTACCCGAGTGAATGTTGCTCAATCGTATTAAAATCAGACGGGAAGTTGTGCAGGTTAGCACAAATTGATTTACTCCCGTATACGTTGCTGAATCATTCTAAAATCAGATGGGAAGTCGTTCCGTGTCAACACATCTTAAAGAATATCACGAAATATTACATTAAAAGTGAGTGATTGTTGTTTAACACCAACTCATCAATTTTCAGCTATATCATGGTGAGAACAAGTTAATTTTCAATGAAATCATGACATGATCCGCTTTGTACTAGATTAACACACTTAGTTGGATTTTTATACTGCTAGCTCACTGATTTATAACAGTCCATGGATAGACATGTCGCCCAACTCCGACACATTATCCTGATTCCGAGCCAACCAGTCTTTGCTCTTTCTCCTTTATGCTGCATGCTGAGGAGAAGCAACAAATTATATATCAATTTTATATTTCACTTTGATCCGATTGGGGCACGAACCCACGATCTACCGCACTCGAGGTAAGCACGCTAACCAAGTGAAAATTCTAATGATCAGCTAACCTGAGCAAATTTCATCAAAGGTCGTCATCAACTCTGGTAAATTCTCTTACCTGTAAATTATTCCATTAAATATATAATCCTTTGATAGATGTCCTGAAGACAAGAGAGGTATAGTGTTACACATACAGAGACCAGCTCAACATTTCTGGAAGCATTTCTTGGTATAATAATACCAATGGTTCAGAAATAAAAGTCTGTAATTGTATTTGTTATAGGTAAGAATGGTCACTGTCAGGTACAGACTTATACAAGAAGGTTGAAACTTTCAAAACAATCAATATTCAATGCCAACAATCCCATTCAGTTTTCTTTCTTTATACAACAAGAACTGTAAGAGATCAATCAATTGGTTTAGTGTTATGCTTATGGTGTTTAACGCCACTTTCAACTATATTTCAGCTATATCGTGGCGGTCAGTTTTATTGGTGGAGGAAATCTGGAGTACCCGGAAAAAACCACCGACTTGCCGCAAGTAACTGACAAACTTTATCACATAATGTTGCATCGAGTACACCTCGCCATGAGCAGGTTTCGAACTCACAATTTTTGTGGTGATAGACACTAATTGCACAGTTAGTTATATATTCAACTACCATACAGTTGTGGTACTGCCTACACTATCAGTGCTGACCACCACTAAAGTTGTGAGTTCCATTTTTACCTGTGGTGAGGTGTACTTGATACAACCTTATATGATACATTTTGTCAGTGACTAAATTTTAGAGGGGAATTAGGGTAAGGTAGGGTAGGGTTATGGTGTTTAATGCCACTTTCAACAACATTTTAGTTATATCATGGTGGTCAGTTTTATTGGTGGAGGAACACAAGTACCAAGAGAAAATCAATCGAACTGCCGCAAGTCACTGATAAACTTTATTACTATTATTATATGATTGAACTTTGTCTAGTTTCTAATTGGCTGAAATCAACTTGAAAAGTAATGCGTACGTGCGATGTCAACCTCAAATGAGCTAAAATTAGCTCATAGGTAGTGTGGACTGTAATGTCACCCCAATTTGGGCTAAAAATAGAAATATAGATTCCAGAATTCCACGTTCCAATCAAATTTTACGTCTCTCGGCAACATTGGCCAATCAGGGGGCGTCTTTCATCCGGGGTTCCTTGACGTCATTCTCTATCAGAGAATGCTTGTTGACGTCCGTACATAAAAAAAAATAATAAAATGGACAATGAATTGTCGTCTGTACGGTTTTCCACAGTGGACGAGGCTGAATTCAGAAGAATCTTGAAAGAAAAAGATTCCAAAAACACGCGTAGAGCAACAAATGTAGCTGTCAAAATATTCCGGACATATTTAAAAGCTAAAATATGCCGGAAACGTTTTTTCCCATGTATAATCATATAATAAAACGATCATTGACTTTGGAATAGGTTGCTACTGGGATTTATCAAACCTCAAAAAGCAATATTCACCTCGCCTTCGGCTCAGTGAATATAACTTTTTTCAGGTTGATAAATCCCTGTAGCAACCTATATCAAAGTCAATAATTGTATAATGTCGTATGGAGTACACCTCGCCATGAGCTGGATTCAAACTCACAACTTTAGTGGTGATAGGCACTGCTTGCACAGGTAGTTGTAAATCCAACGAGCATTCAATCACGACCACGACAACATTAGAATCTGAAACAATGAAGCAAATAACTTCTTCCCAGATATAACACTACATGATGATATTTCAGAATAAACACAAAATTAAGTCAAAAAGTGCAACACAGTTCACATTGCTACTGGAAAAAAAATTCAAACATTTTCCATTTTTTACCACAAAGCTCTAATTTTACCTGTAATTATCACCAATCTCTATGACATCTGTGATTCGGTTTGTGTTCAATATAGCTGTCAACCTACAAGAATCTGCAATAACAAAAAATACAAACAAGAATTACTTCTAATCAATACAATAATTGTTTTCATTACCTTAATTTAACCTCAAATAAGTAGTACATGTGTGATTCTAGGAACTTAATTTAAAAAAATATAAGAACAATTAGCAATTTAAAATATAAAATAATACACAGTATAAAATAACAAAGACATCCTCATTTATACAATTCAAAATTCAAATAAAATATATTATATTAACATTAACATTATTATACCTTAATAAATTTTTAACATATAAAATAAGAATTTTGATTTTTTAAACAGAAAATCTGATAACGAGGGAGGCAACAAGGTAGACAATCCCAAAAAAATATACAACATAGAGGGAGACAATAGTCTGTCACCTAGTCAACAATCAATTTGTTGTCTGTACATCTTTTAAAAAGTTTAAATTATAAAGGGCAACAACTCCTTCAATGCTAGTCAGATCAAACTGCCACAGTGATACTAATACATCATATGGTAAATGGACAGAAAGTCACAGGACAAAAAGTCACAAAACTCCTAGGACAAAAAGTCACAATCTATATTTTTTACCCTGGCAGACAAAAAGTCACAGGACAAAAAGTCACAATCTATATTTTTTACCCTGGCAGACATGCTTAACATGTATGTAGGTAGGAGAAAAAGTCACAATATATATACAGTGGAACCTGTCTAATCTGACACACCAAGGGACCAGGGAAATGTGTTGGATTGTACAGGATGTCAGAATACTCAGGTTTTAATTTAGTTAACAGAACTACTTTAATTTGGGACCATGAATTTTCGTCGGATGTTACAGGATGTCGGAAAACTCAGGTGTCGGATTGCACACGTTCCACTGTATATACATTTTTTGTACCTTGATTCATGTACCGTATGTAGGTAGGACAAAAAGTCACAATATGTATACACTGATACATGTATGCATAATTGGGTAATATTTCCCAATATCCATGACATTCAGATGTTCAGATGTGTTGTTCATGAATATGTAGCAATGTACACATTTTGTCGTATGTTGATGTCTTATTTTCATGTTTGTATCATTGTGGGCAATTCCTGTCATCCAGATTTGCTCATTGTAAGAGGTATTTTAATGACTCCAGGTTTAAGATTACAACTGAACAGTTTCATTTTGCTATGCATTGTCCTTAAAACAGACCGTGATATAGTATCTGGTTCTTTTTGCTGTTACTTAAGTATGAATATAATTTGAAAGCAAAAATGAGCATAAAATTGATTTGTGACTTTTTTTTCTATATAGTTACTTGTAATACATGGTACCAGTCATTTTACAAAACTGTTCATTGTGACTTTTTGTCCTGGTGATAAGCTCCTATGTAAAATTTCATGTTGTGACTTTTTGTTCTGTATGTTTTGTCAAAATACAAAATTCAAACTGTGACTTTTTGTCCTGTGACTTTTTGTCCTATGTTTTGTCAAAATGCAAAATTTAAACTGTGACTTTTTGTCCTGTGACTTTCTGTCCTACATTATATCATACATATCTCAATGTGGCAGAAAGCTTGCATACAATTAACTTTCTATGTGATTTCATTTAAAAAGTAGGATCAGTTGCACTCACAGGCTTACTCAGTTTTTTCTCTCGTTTTTTTTAAATTCTGAATTGTAATCAGCAATAACTCATTCAAAAATAGCAATACAAAAACTGCTTTTTATACACATTGTATGTACATCTCCATATTGTAATATGCAATCATACAAAATTGCAAAAAGGTCAGATTGAATTGTGAATCAGGAAGTTTTTTGCTTGTGGATGGAAGTGGGAAGATCTAAAAAATAATCTACAAGCTTCAATAACAACCTGTTTGGTCCAGTTCACTCATCAATGAAAACATCTGGTATCCTAATAACAGCTACTGTATATTAACAGCTGTTGTGTCTCAAGCAAACTAGTTGTAATGTTGAATAGTTTATGTCTTATCACAATGATATTCTCAATCAATTCACCAACATTACTAGAAATAATTAAAATAAAGTCAGAGACTGGACTTAGTCAAGGTAGTTTATTGAATCATTGCCTATCATTGCTTCTTCATTAAATTTTGGTCCCCCAGGTCTTGAAATATAAATACACTGGTTGATTGATTGATTTATTTATTGTGTTTAATGCCACTTTCAGCAATATCAATCATGGCGACCAGGTTTAGTGGTGGAAGAAGCCGTAGTATACGAAGAGAACCAGCAACTATGGGCAAGCAACTGGTAAACTTTATCACTAGCGGCTGCGAGTCGAGTGCACCCTTTTTTGTAATTTACAAAGCCAGGCACGAGCCCATGCCGTATTGGTGATAGGCTTACAAGTATGAGTTGTTAGGTAATCCAACTTAACCTAACTCATTGAGCCACCCGGGCCCTCTACTCATTGTGACTGGTAAATGCAGAACAGCAATAAAAGTGTTGTTCCTTTACTTGAATGTTGTGTTTAAGTGTAATCTAATGTTGAATAGTCTCTAGTGTACATTTACATCCATATCTTTTCTTACTAATTTCTCATAGATATTTTAGACTTTAGTTTGCATGCATTTGTCAATTGTGAATCAAATTTCATCTTTTGTAGTAATTAAGTATGAAATCCAACGACCATGTTTTACATGTTTTTATTAACAAGTTTTAATATAAAAATCAATAAATGGAAGATTTAAAAAGAAGCTGCCATTCAGTAATAGGATTGACTAAAGCACAAAAAACATGAGAATATAATACCTAGCATGACACATAAACATTTGCTACGATTATTTTTTTTACATTATAAGATCATGCCTTAGTAGTCGTGATCATACGATAGTTGTATTTTTTTCTCGACCTATTAGTGAAGCAGTGCCTGTCACCAACTAAGATATGTGAGGTCGATTCCAGCTCATGGCGAGATGTACTCAATACAACTTTACGTGATTAAGATGATCAGCAAATTATGAATTAAGGAAGGTCATTTTGGTTTTTTTTCCAGGTACTCTGGTTTCCTCCACAAAGAAAATAAAACTGACCACCAAGATATAACAGAAATATTGTTGAAATTGATGTTAAAACAGTCTTATTTCACCCTCCATCATTGCAAAGAAAAAAAATTTTCAAAAGAGGTCACTGAACATGGTGGGTGTTTGTTTTACGAGACACGGATAAAATATAGATTTGTTTACAGAGACACAGTGGTAAATTAAGGCTATCACAAATCTAAAAATCTTAAAGTAAATTAAAAGCTACAATGATTTTTGTTTTTGTTTTTGCTTCATCATAATTAACTGAAATAAAGATGAAAGTGAAACCATAATATCATAATTAAATCTTAATTAGTAATTAACATGAATAAGTAAAAAGAAACAAAAAAACAATGGATTGAAATTCTATCATTTGAAAATTTGTACAATTGACTTTTTTAATATAAAATAAAGAACACTAATCACTGCAGTGGCGGATCCAGGATTTCAAGTTAGGGGGGGTGGACTTAAAATAATTCGGCAGAGCGGAGCGAGGCGCGAACATTTTTGGGGTAATTCGTGTGAAAAATCATGATTTTATGCAAAATAATCATATTTTTTCCAATTTGGATCCGCCCCTGCACTGGGGTAAAGCTGATGACCGTAACTGTAGATTACGGTCATCCCTAGATATGATAACGTAACCCTCATTCCGCTTGTGCTCCATTTAGGGTTACGATTCGATCCCATTCAACGTATGGGAGCAGTGCCCGGAGTGATTCACACCGGGCGGTTTTTTGTCCTAATTCCGTTGTAAGTGGTTGGAAAAATTAACGGGGGTGAAAGATAAATATATTTAGGTAAACCTTGAGGTGTTAAGTAAACGCTGCATCAATCCATGGTAGACTTATATCCATCTGAAAATTTGAATGCATGAAATCTTCTTTCTGTCCGACATTTTGTTTACAAGTTGCTATTTCACGTGCATGTGCCTCGTTTTGCAGATATCCTTATTTAGATGTCGGTTGTAAACATCATAGTAAAAGTTTTCCATATTTGGCATTCAGATCCGCATATATATATGGATAGGCTCCGCCCATTACAAGTAACGCAAGAGTCTACCTAAGGTGTTATGGTGGACAAGATACAATTTTCGAATACAAAATCGATCGTGAAGGTAGAAACAGGTAATGTAACACTTATTTCGTATCACCATTACTTAAACATTGCAGGGAATAATAAATTATGACCAGATATGCAAAAAGAGAGTTGAAATATTCACGGAACGAAAATTTTAATTTGCTCCCATACGTTGAATGGGATCGAGTCGTAACCCTAAATGGAGCACAAGCGGAATGAGGGTTACATTATCGTATCTAGGTCATCCCAAGATGGTGGAAATGAAATTAGGTAAGAATCTTTTTTGTCGATTAAATTGTTTCTATAATGTATTTTAAATGACACATGCATTAGTACGATAGTAATCTATGAACTTTTCACAAGGAAATCACAAATTACGACTGAAAAATGTGTATGAAAGAGAAAATCCTATTTTAAAAAATCGCTAAGATGACCGTAACTGAAAACTGCTATTACAGTCATCTCAGTTTTCAGTTACGGTCATCGTAGCGATTTTTTAAAATCTGATTTTCTCTTTCATATACATTTTTCAGTCCTAATTTATGATTTCCTTGTGATAAGTTCATAGATTACTATCGTACCAATGCATGTGCCATTTAAAATACATTAGAGAAACAATTTAATGGACAAAAAATATTCTTACCCGATTCCACGTCCACCATCATGGGATGACCGTAATTGCGGTTACGGTCATCAGCTTTACCCCAGTGACTAATCACCGAGTACTCAGTTGTTGAAACGAGATATTACCATTTTATTCTTACCATCTAACAATTTGTAAAAGGGGTTTAAATGAAAAATAAAAATTACTTATGTTTCCGTTAACCCTATCAACCCTAATTTTCAGTGCCTACCCTAAAGTTGTTAATTTTTTGGCGATTTTTGGTCAGGTGCTGTTTGAGTCAGATTCTTATCCTGGTCCCTGGATAACCTAGGTTAAAATAACATTTCTAGTTACTTAAACTGGGACCGTGGGTATAAATAGCTGTGAATGGAGCAAACATTCAGATTGTTCATTTTTTTACCATGGTTATCTCAAGGAGGAAAAATCAATGATACATAGTTTCACAGTTACTTTTGAAGCAAAATATATGACAGGAAAACCTGAATCTGATTAAAATCATATTCTCATCTTGCTCCCGGTTTCTGATATGTCGCTTCGTGCGAATCTGACGAAACGCCGTAGACATCCTCGTGTCAGTGACCTAGGGTCAATGAGTGAATTGACCAATCAGATTATCGTAATTACTTTCAAGATCCTGAAAGCGGCAATCTGATTGGTCAATTCACTTATTGAACCTAGGTCACTGACACGAGGATGTCTACGGCGTTTCGTCAGATTCTCATGCAGTGACATATCAGAAAACGGGAGTAAGATGAGAATATGATTTTAATCAGATTGATTCAAACCTGTATTATGAGGTCATCTTTCGAATGAAGAAAATGTGTCCTTATAAGACAGGTGACCTTTTAATACAGGTGCCCTTATAAGACAGGTGACCTTTTAATACAGGTAACCTTTTAATTTTATTAAATCAAATTATTGACAACAAGACCAGAAAAGGGTGACCTTTTAATACAGGTGACTGCATGGGCTTGACTGTACATTCAAATTCTACACTTCATAGAAAATGTTACAGAGGTGTTCTTGATCTAAGTACAAGAACCTAATTTGTCCATACATACACACAAAGGTTTTTACTGTGAACTAACAGATAACCTATGTATGTCTTGTCATACATCAAAACAATATGAAAGACTATAAAATCAAGGTATATATATATATTTATCTACATTTAAACTCTGAATGAACCCAGATGTATATTTACACTACTATCTACATGTATATAACTTACCTGTAATTACCTGTAAGCCAATCAGATGTCATTTAAGGACAAGAGAACAAAAAAACATGCCATACTTTTTCAGATATTTTAATTGTTACAAGATTTGTAATAGTACATTTACTACTGGCTATTATGATAATTTTTTTATATTGATATTTCATTCTGTGTTCATTTTACTTTTGTTGTTGGGAAAGTCAGATGTCATTTAAGGACAAGTGGAAAAAAAAAAAAAACATGCCATACTTTTCAGATATTTCAATTGTTACTAGATTGTAATAGTACATATTTATATATGTCTATTATGTCAGGTTTTTATACTTGAATATTTCATTCCATGTCCATTTTTATTTTGTGTTCGGGAAGGACCATTTAACTTATTAGGGTTTCTCTTTTTTTAATTAATTTATATCATCAAATTCTATAGAAATTTCATTCTGTGTCCATTTTTTTGTTTGTTAATTAGACAAGGACCATTAAACTTATTAGGGGGAGATATATATTCTTTTTTTTATTATTATTAATTTCTGTCACCACATTTTATAGAAAAAAAAATAACTGACCTGAAAGATGCAAAAAATATAAATTATCGGAATTTCAAAATTTGAAGAAAAAAAAATTACTCACTTTCTTGTATAGAATAGAAATAGCTTTGATTTTTGTTGATGTGAAAAAAAATGTGGCTCAGGGGGGAAATATACCACCCTCCAAATGTTAAATGATCTCTAAATTCCTATGCCTTATAAAAGCTAAATTATATGCCCAAAATAATAACAATCTGACAATAACTCACCTTGTTTATTGCAGACAACTCAATTCCCAGACCCAGATATCAGATCCTGAAAAATAAAAATAGCACTTTATAGAATACAAGTCTCAGCCCATTCCTGAATTTTTTTTTGGTTTAAATATGGTCAAGCATTTTTAGATAGGAAGATTTTTTTTTTTTTTTTTAAATATAGATGAGAAGCTGTATATTACGTCTAGTGATGGCCATACTAAGCGCCGAGCTTAAGCCAATTGGACCAATTACTCACAGTTGGTGTGATGGAACAGAAGTTCCTCTATAGTATTTATTCCAAAGAAAATTTATTATGTAATAAAAGTTCCAAAAGGAATTTATTTTATGCAATACATGTTCCACTGACATAATAAAAATACCAGTACAATGGAACATGTATTACATAAAATAATTTCCTATTCAGAACTTTTATTATATAATAAATTTTCTTAGATACAAATATTATAAGGAATAAATAAGTCTAAAATGGAACAAATATTACATAAAATATTTTCCGATCCAGAAATAAATATGTTAGGTACAAGTATTATACAATATTTATTCTGGTACATTTTTGTAGGTATAAGTATTATATAATATTTATTCTGGATCTTGAAAGTAATTACTATAATCTGATTGGTCAATTCACTCATTGACCCTAGCTCACTGACAGGAGGATGTCTATGACGTTTCGTCAGATTCTCACACAGCGACATATCAGAAACGCAGCGAAATATCAGAAACCGGTAGCAAGATGAGAATATGATTTTAATCAGATTGAGGTTTGAATGTACACCTGTATCTCAAATTCAAATAATATATAACTATATATATATATGCATATTTAATTTGAGAGTTATACATTGTCAGAGTAGACCCAATTCTCCCCCCNCCCCCCCCCACATAGGGCCAGGGCTTGATTATCCTATAGGCTAGTATAGGCTGCAGTCTAGGCCCCCTCAAGCTTGGGAATATGCAATAAGTTTACATTAAGCTATGTAAATGTCGCTAAAATATATCAGTAGAGAAAAAAAATTCAAGACCAGTGTGGATCTGTCTGAGAGGCCCCATAATTTCACTCCTAGGGTCCCCACATGTCATTATCTGGCCCTGCATAGGGCAGATGTAAACAATAAAAAATAACAATAAAAAGAATACATCAATGAAAGATAACACAAAATTAGAACACTGAGCTTTAGGGACAGCAGAATTTGGTTTATTATCAGGGTTGTATCAAGGGGTGGGCAAGATATTAACATGCCCCTTTCTAATTTGAAAATGCAGACCATTTTATAATAATAGGGAAGGCCACATTGAATACAAAAATTTTTCCTTTGAGCTCATTTTATGGAACTTTCAGTGCACAAATTATCATAAATTTACCTTTTTTTTCATTAGACCAAAGAAAAAAGAACGGTGTTTTTGCTAACATTCTTGAAAAAAATAAGGTAGGTAGTTAAAGGGGAATTTGCGGTAGTGACTACCAACAAAATTTGTGGGTGGAGCTTATCATCAAAAATCCCCGTTGATATGAACAGCATATTTATGAAACTGTCACATGAACAACGTGACCTAAAGGTCACATACCTCATAAATTTGAATTTTCGAAGTGATTTTTGTAGATTTTAGACTGACGAAGAATACTTTATTTAAAATTAAAGTCTACATTTTGAAAAAAATAAAGTCTTGTTCAATTTAATCAAACAAAGGATGTACAAGATCGTAAATGGTCTAGTTATAATTGATGCTACTGACAGTGACAGACTCGTACAACCATCACGACTAAGTCGAAACATGGGCCAACACTCTTTTAAGATACCATCATGTAACACCATTATAAGGAAGGAGTCATTCTACCCAAGAACCACCAAGGGGATTGGAACGCTCTGCCCACTGACACTGCTACTGCCAAGAGTCTTGAATCCTTCAAGACTCACTTACTTGATTAAATTAATCAAGTTGTTTTTACTTGCACATTGATTTTGTTCAGCACTTTATTGTTAAGTTTTGAAATTAAGTTTAAAATTAGCATACGCACCAAAGTGGCTGTATCATCAGTGATTGATGGCGGCTGCAAACTGGTAGAAGTAAAAAGGAAGGTGCAGTTGTATGAGATGGTTTTGGTTACTTCATTTAAGCTTCACTACTTTTGTGTCTTGAGTGTTGTCTCCTTAATAGTTTTTAAAAATGAAAGGCAAAACATCAATAGCTATACATGTAGGTGAAATCTGTNTTCTACCCAAGAACCACCAGGGGGATTGGAACGCTCTGCCCACTGACACTGCCAAGAGTCTTGAATCCTTCAAGACTCACTTACTTGATTAAATTAATCAAGTTGTTTTTACTTGCACATTGATTTTGTTCAGCACTTTATTGTTAAGTTTTGAAAATTAAGTTTAAAATTAGCATACGCACCAAAGTGGCTGTATCATCAGTGATTGATGGCAGCTGCAAACTGGTAGAAGTAAAACGGAAGGTGCAGTTGTATGAGATGGTTTTGGTTACTTCATTTAAGCTTCACTACTTTTGTGTCTTGAGTGTTGTCTCCTTAATAGTTTTTAAAAATGAAAGGCAAAACATCAATAGCTATACATTTTTGTACATGTAGGTGAAATCTGTACCGAATTTAGTAGGTCCTGTAAAAGCAATGAAGGTCCAGTAAAATTTACTTGTTACTGGACCTCCTGACCTGTAAAAACTAGAACTGTCCGCATAGCGGGATTAATACCCCCCCACTTCACTCTGACTGTGTCCAAGATTATTGAAAACTAAGTCTACACGGAAAATATATTATTTGTCAAATTATAATATTTAATCACATTCAACAAAAATAAAAACTGTAAGAGGAGTTGCACAGACAAACCATGTACCCTTTCAGCCAAATTCACAAATAAAAAAAAATAACAAAGTTCAACAATCTATATTTTTTGATAAATTCATGAAAATCAAAATCCTTACCACATGCACATCTTTGATGTATACACAAACGATCTGCAATATAAAAACTTCCTAGCGTAAAAACTTTAGGAGGAGTTGCGCAGACAAACCATGTACCCTTTTTGCCAAATTCACCAAAAAATGACTAAGTTCAACAATCTATATTTTTGGTAAAAATGCACAAAAATCAAAATCCTTACCACATGCACATCTTTGATATATGTACAAATGATCTGCAAAATAAAAACTTCCTAGCAGAAAAACTGTAGGAGGATTTGCACGGACAAACCATGTACCCTCTATGCGGACAGACAAGACGGACAGACGGACGGACGGACAGACAGACAGGGTGAAACCTGTATACCCCCCCAAACTTTGTTTGCGGGGGGTATAATAATTCAAGTTTCGCTGGGTCTGTAAATGTTCCTCTCAAAGGTGAAACAAATGTCATACAGGTGGAATAAATATTCCATAAGACTTGTTCCATGGAATAAATATTATTCAATTATTTTTTTCCTTTTGGAACAAATATACGGTTACACTCCGAAGGCCGGCCCTGGTCATACTAGTCTTACTAGATATCAGATCATAAACAGTTGAAAAAAGCCTGGTACTTTTTGACAACCATCAATTAATAGATCATTCTTATGAAGATTTAGTTCAAAAGGGCCAGTGGTTTCCAAGATTTAGTTCAAAAGGACAAGTGGTTTCTTGTTTATTAGATCAGACCAATAACTTAAGAAAATTCATTAAACTCTCCATGGACTCATAGATCATTCCTCCAGTTCCAGTCCAACTGACGTCCGAGACTTTTTCATTTCCATTAGCAGAAATTACTTTTTTTGGGGTCAATTTCAGCAATATTGGAAGCTGAACTGAAACAAAAGTATGACCTTTTAAAAGTTTTTGTACCTACATGTAGAGATATTGGAAGTTGACCTCAAATAAAATGGTGACCTTTTTGTACTTAGCCATATTGGAAGCTGAACTGAAACAAAATGATGACCTTTTTGTACTTTAACAATATCTATTTGTGCATGCTTGTCTTGTTTACTTATATTATTAAGGACTTGTAAACAATGATTGATGTAGTTATAAATGATAGGTAAAATCATGTTACATTATTACATACTACATATACATGATTTCAAGGATTGTAATTTTTTTAGAAATAGAGGAATTGTTAGGGAACAACCAATCATTAAAATTTTAGGGGGGATGAGGATTTTTTTTTTTTTAACTTTTTTGTCACTAAATTGTATTGAAAAAAGTATCTTGTCCTACAAGATGTAAAACAATAGATAATTTAACCCCTTAAAACTGATAATACAAGCACAGTAATTTATGTTAGGTTTCAATATTTTAATTGAACAACTCTTAAGAATGATCTTCCATCAGCATTCTGACTGTGTACATTTATTCTTGGTTCTCTTTAATCCAATTCAATTTCTGATGATTTTTGTGTGTGTGTTGTTGTCTTTACTATCAGAAGAGATGTCAACAGTTTTTTTTAATTTAAAACAGCAACAAAAATCAAATTATATACTCTTCTCTTTTCATATGGATTAACTATCATGTATTTTTACTATTTAAATTTCTCAAATTAAAATGCACACAATTGTTCATAGATGAAATAGGCTAAAAGTGCTCACTGATGAAAAAAAGAGGAAACCCCCTATATCCCTCCCCTCCCACCCCATCACACACACAAACCTCCATTGTATAGCTGTTTAGATCAAGTTTGACATATCTTATTTCCAAATATTTTCATCAAAAGGAGAAAATCTGCTGTTCAGAAGAAAATTTCATCTCTGATCATTACATTTTTTTAAATCTCAATATTATACACCCCTCATGTTAGAAGACCATTGGTATATTAATGAATGCATATGCCAAGACATTTTGTTAAATAATAACAATGCATGTATTGATTGATTGATTGGTGTTTAATGTCCAGCGAGCAATTTTTCAGCAATTTTTTCGAGAACATTTAAAAATTTAAACACCATTGGACTCAAATCAAGGAAAGGTGATGGGTAGAGACGGATAATTTAGCCAGTGCAACAGGTCTACTAGGGACGACTCATCATGAGCATAATGCTCACATTATGAGCATAATGCTCATAATGAGCTGTTACACTGGGTTCTTTAACGTGCAAAGAGGGTGGCAATCTCTCAACACTGGACCTCGGTTTTATTTACGTCTCATCCGAAGGATGGGTTGGTTGTCAATTTATACATCCCGCACAACCGAACGGATGCCCCTTCAAGCCGAAGAAGCTCTCGGTCACATTTCTATACCCCAGGGTTGGCCCCTTTTAGAAACTTGGTGCCTATTCTACCCCCGGCACATCCCCTGGGAGGGGGGTAATAACAATGTATGATGTCTGTTGGATATTGTTTGAACATAATCCTGAAATTTGGATTTTTAATTCATTTAAAGTATTTTAATTTTAATTCAGTAATTCACATGTTTCAGAAAACATTGTCAGTTCATGGCACAACTTTGGGATTTTTGCTAAGGTTCATTATAAAATTTGTCAAGGGTGTGTTTGACTTGCAATTTGATAAATAAAAAAAAATAAAATTTATCTTAAATGAATAAAAAACTGAATATATATGTATAAATGCAACAGCACATAGTCAAAATATTTTACATGGGGATACTTTGTACAACGATGACATATCTTTTTTTAAAAACTCAAATTTATCTTAAATGAATAAAAATAAAAGAACCACCTAGCACATGAATGCACGATGTATCCCCCCACACTTGCATATTTAGTTTTATATATTTATAGAAAGCAGCCTTGCAGTTTTAATGTATGACATACTTACAAGCCACATGCAAAGATTATTCAAATCTATCCATGTTTACTAAAGTTATTACATAAACAAGACACAATTCTCAAAATTGGTGATTTTTCAACCAAAAACTAACATTTCACCCCAAAACCCTTGCTTCAAATATTTCCATGTTAGAACCCATCCAAGATAATGATAATTACAAGCTACTTGCAAAATATTATTCAAATCTATCCATGTTTACTAAAGTTATGGGGTAAACAAGACATACAATTCTCAAAATTGGTGATTTTTCAACCAAAAACTAAGATTTTCCTCCAAAACCCTTGCTTCAAATATTTCCATGTTAGAACCCATCCAAGATAATGATAATTACAAGCCACATGCAAAATATTATTCAAATTTATCCATGTTTACTAAAGTTATCACTTAAACAAGATACAATTCTCAAAATTGAAGATTTTTCAACCAAAAACTAAGATTTTCCCCCAAAACCCTTGCTTCAAATATTTCCATGTTAAAACCCATCCAAGATAATGATAATTACAAGCCACATGCAAACAAATATTCAAATCTATCCATGTTTACTCAAGTTATCGCGTAAACAAGAAAGTGTGACGGATGGACAGACAGACAGCCTCTATTACTATATCCCCTCACCGCTATCACGGGGGGGATAAAAATATATAAATGCAACAGCACATAGTCAAAATATTTTACATGTGGATACTTTGTACAACAATGACATATCTTTTTTTTTTTTTATAAAAGTATAAAATGTATGCCATTTTTACAGGTGTGAAAAAATCATCTTACATACATGTATCAAGTGACATCTGTTGTGTTTTTATTCTATTTTGCTTTCAAGTATAATATTGATAAACACCAATTTAGATAAAACATATAAATTTTGTCATATCGAGTGCACCATTGATAAATGTTGTCAAAAAACCTTAATTTATAATTATGGCATTTTACCTGTGCTCATAAATGTCAGTTCAAGGAAAAACTTTGTGATTTTGTTAAATTATCAAACAATTGTGACCCTCATTTGAGATAAACCTTCATTGGCTGCATAGTTTTCAATCCGAGAGATAGTTTTTCCGTGGGTTTGCCTCGCCCTCCTCTGCCTCTGGAAAACATGTCGAGAGTTGAAAAATCGGAATGTCTACCTCAGAAGAGAGCCATAAATGCAGGTCTGATTTTTTTTTTGCTATTTTTTCCACAGTAGCAACACATCTTAGATGAAACAATTAATTTTCTTGGGAAAAAACAACACATCAGATTTTTCTCGTATACCACGTGCACTGACCCTAATCAACCACAGGCACTCGGGTACACTCTGTGATTTTCGTTATTTCATTAAAATTAAATAATTTCCCTTTTAGTGCCTCTATTCTAACCTTCTCTACGCAGAATCACCTAATTTTGACGTATTTTACACATTTTGATACAACCCATTTTTTTTATATACCGGTATATACTATAATATCATAGAATAGAGGCACTAAAAGGGAAAATATTTAATTTTAATGAAATAACGAAAATCACAGAGTGTACCCGAGCGGCGAGTGCCTGTGTAATCAACCACAAAAACATTAACGGTCCGACAATCACTTCCAAATTTATTTTAAAATGTCAGGCTAATACTATAACATTGCCTTTGTTTTTCAACTAATATTTTGGCAATGTCCACATTACTGCACCGTGTGATTCTGAATAATTATTTCTCCCGCAAGCGAAACGGCCATTGTTGATGTTTTGCAAGACGGATTACACAGTTGTCTCCCTTGTGGGGGGAAACTGGGATGTTTACAGAGTTCTGCAGAGGTTAACAATACTGGGGTTGTCAATTGTTTCGAGCATGGAACACAATGGATCCAGCTGTCTAGAGATTCCGTGTCATGAGCATGATGGTTCAGTTTAATAGATAAAGCACTGAATGATGCCAAAAGATCTGAATACAACATTTTATTTCAATATTTTAAAAGATATGCGGTTTCAATTTTGCCTTCGACAAATTTATAATACAGAATTCAGCGACAATCGCTGCATTTTATTCACATAATACATATACATGTATGTATCTGCAAATACAGCCTGATTTTTCCATTTCACGAAATTTTGAGAAATAATAAGAAAATTTTAACCAACCGTTGAAGTCCCAAAATATCGTCTGTAGCTGTCGAAACTTCAAAACCATCATCTGTAACCGTCGCAGCCCGAAAACCATCGTCTGTAATCAACGAGATTCGAACTCACAATGTGAGTGGTGATAGACACCGATTGCATAGGTAGTTGTAAATCCAACTACCATACGATCACGACCACGACGACCTCTATGTTTCGGTGTGTAACAAGCCGTTATGTAGTTAGGTAACTGGTATGCACAATCAATAAATGTTTGAAAAAAAATGTGACATTTTGCTTTTTGTACATTTCAGATTTATTCCAAAAAGACAGACAGGAAGGAAACCGAAACCTGATACAAACCACTTGCGCAACCCACTACAAGATGGCATATTTTATCTTTATGAGAATGAGTTTGTTATTAATCTGAGATCGGAGCACCCCTCTACTGCTGAACAAAACACCCAGTTTCCGGAACAATGAATGAAAGCTTTTTGTTTCATGTGTGAAAGCGTTCAAAGGCGTTACTCAAAAAGCACGATAGCACGATGTGTGAAATCTCTTATGGCTTCGACTAGATACGATAACGTAACCTTCAGTCCGCTTGTGCTTCAAAGGGACATAAAGGTGTCGGCTCAGGGGATAATATAGAAAACAGATAGGGAATATGATACCTATCTCCTGTGAAGATCCCGAATAACATATATACTATCTACGTGTATAAAAATGTATGTTCATGTAATCTTTTAGATAATACATTACTAGTAAATAAAACTTTACAGCTTTATTGATATTTAACCTGCAGAGAATGTGATGGATGGTCTGTATTGTAGTAGCTCTAAAGTCTCGTAGAAGATCTAAGTCAGCCCTTGTTCAGTAACAGTTCTAAATTAATCGAAACTTGTTGAAGATTGATTTGAATTTTATTGAACGAATGATGACTTATAACTTACACACCAGTTAACCCAAAGTTAAGGACTCAATTCCCTCCCATTTTACTACAACTCAGATCATTCTGTCTCTAAAGAATGACCTTTGGCGGTTGCGAACTCTCTACAAATGTACACTGTGTATACTATTTCAAATAAGATTATAGATATGCAAAACGTATATCTAAATCGTTCTAATTTGTCCTGTTTGTCAGAATGACGATGTCCAATTATGCCCACAAGTTGTCAAACGTGTATATAGAGACACTGACAAGTAGGTGGGTGGATATGTCTATGGTGTTTAACGTCACTTTCAACAATGTTTCAGTTATATCGTGGCAGTCAGTTCTATTGGTGAAGGAAACCAGAGTACCCAGAGAAAACAAACGACCTGTCGCAAGTCACTGATAAACTTTATCTCATAATGTTGTATCGAGTACACCTCGCCATGAACGATGTTCGAACTCAAAATTCAACTACCATACGATCACGACCACGACGGCAACGTTTATGAAGAATGAAATGAAATTCATCACATAACCCTATCTCAGCCATTCCATCTTTCTCGGTTTCGATAGGAAAATGGTGAACCATCGGGGTTTACGGTTATTGTATTTAACACCACTTTCAATAATATTTCAGTTATATCGTAACAGTCCCTTTTATTGGTGGAGGAAACCGGAGTACCCGTAGAAAACCACCAACCACACACAAGTCACTGACAAACTTCACCACATAATGTTGTATCGAGTACACCTCACCATGAGAAACACTGAAATTTCAATAGAAATCAAGTGATGTCAAAAAACCAATAAAAATCATCACATGACTTGACGTCAAAGAAAACAAAAGCGATATATATACTGTCAGTGATTGCACAATGCAAAACTTTATATATTCAATGCATTTTTGTTGCTCAAATATCACAACTGCAGAATGAATCAGTTGAGCAATACAATGAGACTCTGGAGAGTCCCTGGTTTTATACATCAATGGAATCAAAATTTCATGATTTACAAAATATTAGTTTCTTGCATAATTTCTGATATTCTGCATTTTCCGTTTTTTGTTAAAATCGAACGTTTTGAGCTACAAAATGTTATTTTCCTTGTATATTTTTGTAAAATTAGCATCAAATTTAGATTCTTCCTTATTCAATAGCTCTAAAATAAGCATGCATGGTTACCCCCTTGCTTAGATCGATCTTTCGATGTATCTTATCAAGATGCACTTTTTGTGCAAAAACAAAATCGGTAAGATTTAGAGATAGCCCATGTGGTATTTTCTTTCCTTAAAGGGAAAAAATGAATTATTTTTATTTAGCAAGATGGAAGATTAATTTAAGCAATTATTAAATCATTAAAATTTCTATTTTGGAGAGCAAGTTTTCTCGAGTAGCGACAGTGGATAGAGGGCGCTGAATTATTCGAGTTATATCACATGATGTTTGTGTCGTTTAACAGTAACACGGCGGTGCCACTAGTGCAGCAGGAACTGTATACTACCTTTCCGGAGCACCTGAGGTCACCACCAATTGTTTTGTGGGATTCATGTTGCTGAATCTTTAGTTTTCCGTGTAGTATTTAGTAGATATGGTTTGCCTTGTCATTTTTGTCTTTTGTCATTGTATCACTAAGTGGCTTTTAACACTACCGGAGTATTAAGCATACCAAAACGTTGATTTACGTCTTCTGATAACTCCTTCTTTATCTCCAAACCTCAGCTCCAAACTTTTCCTACATAACTGTGTGAAACCGCGGAGTACCTGAAGAAAACCACCGACCTGTCGCAAGTCACTGACAAACTTTATCACATAATGTTATATCGGGTGCACATGGCCTTGAGCGGGATTCGAACTCGCAACTTTAGTAGTGATAGGCACTTTTTACATAGGTAGTTGTAAATCCAATTACCATACGACCACGACCACGAAGGTCCCATAATCCTCTAAGTATATGATCTCAACTTTCAATTTACATACAATGTATGAAGATTAAAACCTAAATATATATCATGAACCAGAGGCTCCATGAAGTCTGCAACCAATCACCAGCTCAATCGGATTAGGATTAAGATTATGATTAGGGTGGATTATTAGTGTCTAACATCACTTTCAAATATAACATTTAGTCATATCGTGGCGGTCAGATGTAATGGTGAAAAAAAAACAAGAGTCCCCGTAGAAACCTGCCACAAGAAACTAACGAACGTAAAGTTGTAAAAATATATGACTTGCATTCAATAAACGTGATGTGAATTTTTAATAAATGTCAAATGTTATAGCCATCTGCTCTGTTTTCTTTTTACCCGATAATAAGAAAAAATGCTTGCAAGTTTGTTCATCGTTTTAGATGTATTATTGATCAAGTAAATATATACTAGTAAGTAATTGTAGGCTTAATTTGATCATACAACATGATTGCTTTGTATACCGTAATTAAAAGATAAAAAGAAAATGAAATGACCAACATGTTAGTAAAAGTTCAAGTATTATTAGATATCTGTTGTTATTCTAAGGTTTAATACAAAGGACATATCAATAACAAAAGAAATTCAGATCTACACAAACTTCACCCATCAAGTTCATGGCGAGGTGTACTCTTATACAACATGGCGAGGTGTACTCTTATACAACATGGCGAGGTGTACTCTTATACAACATGGCGAGGTGTACTCTTATACAACATTATGTGATAAAGGTTTGTCTCTGACTTTCCACAGGTCGGGGTTTTTTCTCTGGGTACTCCGGTTTCCTCTACCAATAAAACTGACCGCCACGATGTGAGTGACATATTGATGAAAGTGGCGTTAAACACCATAAATCAACCAACAAATCACCCACTGAGATGTTTTAAGAAATTCAAAAATCGGATATAGATACAACCATACTACATTATTAAGATTTCCCCGTTTTTTTTTCTTCACGGTTTAAATTCAAGCTAATACATTTTATGGATTATTCAACCAGATGTTCCTCCATGGAGCTTGTACTCGTTCATCTGGTAAATAATGTTCAGTAAGAGAAAAAAAACCTGTCAACATCAAGATAACTAACTTATAAAATTCGATGGATGTGTACATACGACACGGCTGACTTCACTTCCGGCTAAATAAACAGGGGCATAACTCTAATATCATGAAATGTGAAAGTGGCTTCTGTATTACGGAAAAAAACATTATGCAAAAATTTCAAAACGATTGGAAAAGGCCACGGAAACAAAAATAAATTTGTTAATTTAATCATAATAGGAATAGCAAAATTCAAACTTCACCTATGAATTTTGTCAAACGCATTAGTCAAACTTAAGTCATTGTATGGAACCTGATAAATATTTCCCCCAATATGCTGCCAAATCAAGGAGGATAAATCTTCAGAAAAAAATTCTTAAAAATTAAGTTTTGAAATCAAAATTTTTTTTCTAGATGTATATTAATATATGATATATAGAACTCTGACAATTAATTTCAAAAATTTTGGTCCATTATTAAAAAAGTTACCCATTAGGTCTCTATGTTAATTACATTTTTCTGAATTGTAAAAATCTGCATGGAGTGAGTACAAGTAGTGTAAGCGCCCAACCATCAAAACAAAATAACAGACATGTGCTTTCAATGTATATTTCATTGTACCATGTGACATAGGACATTTAAATATTAAAAGTCTACTCATTAATTGACCATTAAGGTGATAGTCAATTGTTGTTGATGTCCTTTAATATTTAAATGTCATATATCACATGGTACAGTCTGTTATTTGTACTCACTCCTACCAGATTTTTACACTTAGCGGCATAATTAACATAGAGACCTATTATGGATAACTTTTTTAATAATGGACCAAAAATTGTGTAATTCATTGTCAGAGTTCGTATATATATCATATATTAATATACATCTAGAAAAATAAATGTTGATTTGAAAACTGGATTTTTAAGAATTTTTTTCTGAAGATTTATAGAAGTCAAACGGACTAAACTTTATCACTTGCGGCTGCGAGTCGAGTGCACCTTTTTTGTAATCAAATCCGGGCGCAAACCCACACCGTATTGGTGATAGGCTTGTATGAGTTGTTAGGTAATGCAACTACCTAACTCACTGAGGCATCTGGGCCCTCCAAAATCAAAATAGTCTTGCCTTTAATGGTCCCTGATCTTCTACATAAATACAAAATTATTTTCTCAGGGGGGAACATAAGTTACTGAGCAGAAACCTGAAATTAGAATTCATCCATATTAAATCAAGGGACGCACGTGAATCCAGAAAAGAAAAGTTAAATCGTCCAAAAAAAAATTTGTCTGTCTTTTATGGTGCTTGACCTTATACAAACATTACACATGATTGATTATGTGCTACTTAAGATATTGAGCAGAATCCTGAGAAATTGGTATTTTAAACGGTATAACTCTAGAATAGAATATGTTTAAGTCTTCAATCAACTTGGTCTGCATTTCAGGGTCCACAACGTTGTGTATATATTTGTTTGGACTATTTATGTAAATGTATATTTTTAAACAATGGTGGCTATCTTGGATGGGAAATGGGACTGTTGGATATAACTTTGAAAGGAGACATCTTAGATTAATAATAATACTTAATTCCAAAAGCAATACAGCTTTAAATAGGTATATAAATACAAATCATAAACAATACAATATACATTATACACAATACATAATTATAGTGGAGCATGCTATAATGACCATTCCAGTCAAGCTGTATATAGATTCTCCTTCAGTTGGCCATGGGTTACGATATTTCTCCACTCAAGAGAGTTAAATTAAAAATTATCTCGAGAGTGGATAAATATCGTAACCCACATGGGCAACTGAAGAAGAATTTGTTTCTCCCATTATTTAACACGAACTTTATTTCAAAAGCCGTCAAACGAGTCAAATGCGGGGAAAGGCACGTGACATTTTAATCCTCTAGAGGATTACAGATTTTTCCATTACTGGTTCAGCGGGGTTAAAATAACGTCATAATGGGAGAAATTTTATTTCACCTGCGTAGATTCAGAGTAGAAGACAAATATGTGTAAACTGATCAATATTATATCACTGACCTAATTATGACTTAAGCTACTAGGATTTTTTTTTTTAAGATATTATCTAGTGCTCCCTCGATTGGACAATTTGTGATGGATTATTCTTTCTTTATACTTTTTTTTTAGCATTAAAAAAATAATAGTATTACTACAACCAATCACAACAATATGAACCGTTCTTCCAACAAACTTCAACTGACAATGCAAAACACCTAACGGAAACGTACCTAGATCATGGATTGGGACAGGCACACAAATGTGATAGAGCTAAATCGTGTAATGGGGTCCCAACAAAAAACAAAATACTTCACAGATATATTACAACTAAAAAACACATATACTATAACATTCATTTACCGTCGTCCGAGTATAGCCTATAGATTCCTGTATAACAGTACTTAAAAGGTATTTTTAATCTTAAGCACTTCTAGTTCGACCATTTTTCTATACCTCTGGATGTAATTTTATTTAAACTTACGCCCAAGACCATCATACCAAACTAAAATAAAAATTGTTCTAGTCTTTAAGGAGATAAGAATTAATTGAGACCAATGAGACCATGAACAAAAAATACTTTCCACTTTCATTGTTGAATAAAATAGGATATGTAGGTAGGACCCCCCCCCCCC
>MJUT01060772.1:331857-347703 GCA_002080005.1 Gigantidas platifrons
GGGGGGGGGGGCACCCGGCGCGCACACCGCCCCCCTAAAATTGGAAAAAAAATATGATTTTTTGGCGTAAAATCGTGATTTTTCACACGAAATACCCCAAAAAAATTTGCGCGATTTTGTTTAAGTGCGCCCCCTAACTTGAAATCCTGGATCCGCCCCTGCGGAGTGCCCGGAGATAACCACCAACCATGGGCAAGCAACTGGTAAACTTTATCACTTGCGGCTACGAGTCGAGTGCATCCTGTTTGTAATTTACAAAGCCGGGCGCGAACCCACGCCGTATTGGTGATAGGCTTGTATAATCCAACTACCTAAGTCATTGAGCCACCCGGGCCCTACAACTACCTAAGTCATTGAGCCATCCGGGCCCTTAGCTATATGATGACGACAAGAAGTTGCATTTTGATGATATGATAATATACGCTTTGTACTAGACCAATACGCTTAGTTGGATTTTTATAGTGCTAGATCACTGAAACAACTGTCCAAAGGTAGCCATGTCGTGCCCCTCTGACACATTATCCCGATTCCCAGCCGATCAGTCTTTATCACCCCACCACATACATTTGTATATCCGCTTCACTCCCGGTGGCCTATAAGGTCTCTCTCTGTGGCTACTGTCTGCTTACTCTTTAATGCTGTATAGAATCAGCAAATACCGTGTTTATGTAAGCCATAATATTGTCCTGTGAAAATGTGTCCGATTGTATCTTTTTCAAATGGAAAATCCCCAACAGACCAAAAGAAGTCACCTCTGCGCTTTATTCCGTCCTCGGACTTTATCATAGAAAACAATCGTAACAGAGGACAATATTTCACGGCGGACACTATTTAATCCTACATTTATAGTCTGTAGTTTGACACGACCGGGCCTCGAACACATGATCTTTCGCGTTTTTGATCCACGTGATTCATGATTCAAATAAATTGACTTCTATATAAAACTAGGTATACAATTCTATAAATTACGAATTAAAATTAGAACACACTTTATTTGTGGAAATGAAAATTAAAATATTTTCTCAAATTCGGTCTTAATTGTTTGTAATTATTTGATTGGTTACAAGATAACAATAATGTACAACTGGTGACGTATACCACAGACTGGTGACGTGTGACACGGAGTGGGTAAAGTTATTTTAATTTTCAGTCCGTGAGTTGAATAACGTATGATTGGACAACCATAAAATACCAATTATTGTTGCACGTGCATTACACGTGTGTTCTATTATTTAAAGAAATATAACAGCATTTGTTAATCCTTGACACAAGAAACATTTTCCACTAATACGATAATAAAAAGTAATTAATGGACAGTCAGGGTGTGTGTCATGTGTCAAAAGAGCCACAACTGTGTGTCGGATCATTCAAATAGGACAACGTTACAGAAAAGTATTGTCGGTCTAAGCATCATCTTTTTAAAAATTGTTGTAATTATAGAAATGTTGATATCTCACTCAAGATGTTTCTTGTTTTTTACTTTGTTTGAAACCCTTCTTCTTCTTCTTCTTCTTCTTCCCTATTCCTCTGTTTGATTATTTTATTTCACCTGATTTTTCTTTATATTTACCTTATTATTATCGTCTAAGCAGATCATATACAAAATGTATGGTAAAGTTTATTTGTATAATTATCGCCATTATGTGCAATCATTTTTTGTTTTGTTTATATTTTTGTAAAATGGAAAGGACTTCACTGATGTTGTTCTTTTAAAACTTGTATCCAATCCCATATGCTACTTTTTATGCAAATACAATATGTCTAACCAAACAGGATCAAACAGGATGTGAACTTTTTTTCATTTGTGTTATGTCAAGGATTTGTATAGTAGCATAAAACATCGCCACGCGAGATAAAGCAAGAAAATACGAGATTCGTATCCTTTCTACTATACAAATCCTTGGTTATGTCATTAGATTTGACGTAATAATTCATATTTTTTTAATCAAGTAAAAAATACACATTAGGAATGGTAGATAAATATTTTTTTCCATATATATTTCGACACATTTTTAAAAATTAAAGTGTGTTTTTTTTTTAAATTAAAGTGTGGTATACCTGCAAAAAACTATGTAGACAGGTTCATGAACTGATGACCGCCGATGTTATTAGTCCAAAGAAACGCATTAACTTCGAAATATTTTGCAAAACACATGTCTATGTAGTTTCCGCACCCAACGGCGATTTTTGATTAAACTTCAGACAAAGCTGTTGTCTTCTGAATAATATATTTAACTTTTACCGTTAGTTGACGATTTCCTGTCGGATGGGGCCAGACTGTGATGTATTTCAAAATCAGTTCAACCTACATCTAACGAAGAATAGGTCTAAATACCCCCTGATATATGTAAGCTTAGATTTATGGTATTTAACGTCACTTTCAACAATATTTCAGTTATATCGTGGTGGTCAGTTTTTTTGGTGGGGGAAACCAGATAACCCAGAGAAAACCACTGACAAACTTTATCACATTATGTTGTATCGAGTACACCTCGCCATGATCGGGATTCGAACTCATAACTTTAGAGGCGATAGGTAGTGATTGCACATGTAGTTGTAAATCCAACCTACTATGCGATCACGACCACGACGACCCATATATATATATATATTATCAGAACGTGTGCTGTACTTATGTTGTGAGTTCGAATCCCGACCAGGGCGATGTGCAGAGCATTATGTGATAAAGTTTGTCAGTGATTTGTCAAGTAAATAATTCTAATGTCGAAATAATGGAAAGCCAAAAAATAATATTGATATTTTAGAGCTCTGTTCCCCCAAACGACCACAACCAAATTATGTTAACAACGACCCTTAAAACACGAGTCTTCAGTTTGAAACAAGGATATCCAGTAGCGTAATAATTGTAGGAGAACAAACTGGCGCGTGCCAGTATGATATTTATATCAGTTTTATATTAATGTGTCTAGTATAATAATAAATATCACTATTTTATTGCCTAAAACGGGAAAAAGTAACATTTTATCATGTAACGAACCGGTAAGTTTAAATTGAAGATTAATTTTAATATTGTATACACCCCCCCTGCTGGCAATAGAGGTAATAATAGACAAATAAAATACATATATATATTCAAGGATAACAGAGACGTTTTATTATTGTGGAGTGAAACTATACTATTATTTGCAAGTTGTGTCGGCTTCCTTAGAAATAAAAAAAAATCATAATTGTCGCAAGGGTGATTAAATTAAGCAGCCAGTAACGCTACAATTATATGCCAAATTACAACACACCTCGTATATTCGTAAAACAATTCGTAATTTTTAAATTGATATCATGCTCCGCTATCATTATGTATTGTTTATAATGTATTGTTTGTAATTTATATTTATATACCTATAAGCTGTATTGCTTTTGGAATAAAGTATTATTATTA
Organism: Gigantidas platifrons; assembly: GCA_002080005.1. NCBI lineage: Eukaryota > Metazoa > Mollusca > Bivalvia > Mytilida > Modiolidae > Gigantidas > Gigantidas platifrons. The sequence continues at coordinate 335,255 of MJUT01060772.1, forward strand.
CAAAAAATTATTAGTATTGGTAACGCTATATTGTATCCCGTTAATGGTGCATATGTATATCGTCCCCATAGTATTACAAGGTCGTTACTGCCATTTCTTAATTTTCGGATATTGAGAAAAAAACGTTTTGTCATAACTGACACTTATGACCTTACAATGTCAAATATGGAAGTTGGTCGGAAAATTTTGGTTGATTTCTTCATGCAGATACGACCATTTAATTCTACTTTAGAAAAGTAGTAGATACGACATTTTTAAAATTTAGCTATTTCCAAAGGGAAATTACAGGAACCCAGTGTACCATCTTGCAGAGCTTTTGAAGCCGAGTTAAAATATGCAAAAAATCTAAAAAGGTCGTATGTACCACTTATGACCTTGTAATACTAGGGGGACGATATATCTATATTACTAAAAACGTAGATATCTTTTAATTCGTCACTTAAAAAATGCACTCAATAGAGCATAACGACGATAGCTTTGTTTACTTTAATTCTGGTTGAATGAATGTAGGATACGTTTAAATTAGCTATGAAAACAGACATCTTAGGACAGTTACTAGAGGCTGTTATCAAATCTGAAGGCCAAGTTAATAAATCTACAGACATGTTAATCTTACTACCTGATCTCAAATATGAAGGCCAAGCTAATAAATCTACCTTCATATATTAAAAATTAACGGATAGTAAACGGATATGACAACAGAATAGACGTTGAACAATAGTGGAAGTTATTTGAAGAAAAATAATAATACAACAATTGGTTATGCTATAATATATAATCATAACAACACTGTTTACACACGTAAATGACGTAATCAGAATTTGAATTTGAATTTTGATGTTTAACGCCACTTTCAGCAATATTTCAGCTATATCATGGCGACTAATTTTAGTGGTGGAGGAAGCCGGAGTACCCGGAGAGAACCACCGACCATGGACAAGCAACTGGTAAACTTTATCACTTGCGGTTGCGAGTCGAGTGCACCTTTTTTGTAATTTACAAAGCTGGGCGCGAACCCACGCCGTATTGGTGATAGGCTTGTATGAGCTGTTAGATCCAACGATCTAACTCATTGAGCCACCCAGGCCTCCTGACGTAATAAGAAGGATATACATCTAAGGATATTTTTGTCATTGTAATACCTGTCCTTCGAGTTACCTCTTCTGTTTACCCCTTTGGTATCTTCAAACGTTTCTTTAAACCTGTATTAAGAGGTCACCTTTTGGACAAAGAACAATGACCTTACAAGACAGGTGACCTCTTAAATGAGGTGCAATTCATATAACATTTTCTGACCATTTTAGTTTTAGTGGGAACAGCATTGGAATAGGAAAGAAGTAGATCAATACATTCGTATGTAATGTACCACGATGCACTGCTAAATTGTCCATATTTAAACTTTTTGTACCGTCATGCTCAAGGACAAGCCGACGTCTCAAAGAGCTATTATCATGTTATAAAATATATAGCATACTTCCGTTCACGTTATTATGCTACGACATTTGTTGCTTTTAAAGCTTATTTCTTGTAAGAAAATCTAAGTTAAGTAGATAATTGAGTGATTTTACATCATTTTATTGAGATTCAATAATTCCTGATGATTTATTAGGCTAGACGTATTATCTTTGGTTAAAGTCGTTATACTATTGGCTAAGTGTATTTTATTGTTCCGAAATAGCAATGAATTGCGTGTAAATGTTCTGCATATTAAAGGTAAAGGGCATGACATTATTAGAAATTAGATGTACTTCGAGAAAAATGTGTTCCATTGGGAACAGCAAGGTGGTCTGTTTTAACAATCAATTAACAAGCAAAAGCGTATTTATTATTCTTTAACCATCACTAGTATTATCTTTCATCTGTAAATATCTTTGTTTATGATTTTTTTTTTATGACATTCGGATTCCAGTATTGCATAGTATTAAAAATAAAAACGTAGATATCAAATTTAGTGCGCACGCCTCGTTTCTGGAATAACCTTCTTCAGATACGCTCAAAGCAAACATATTTGAAAGCTTCATAATTTAAAAAATATACACAGTTCAGACGCAGGAAATATCATCTTGTTCGTGACACTGCTTATTTTTCTCACAGTGTTTTTCATGTTCAAACGGGTCATCTTAATTCAGTTATTGCCATAGTGGTATTTTATGTTGTATATTGATATATCTTTGGTATTTTCCATTGTATCAGTGATTTGTTTGTGTTGTATCATTGATATTTTCTGTCGTAGCATTGATATTTTCTGTTGTATCATTGATATTTTCTATTTTATCATCCTTCTCTCCGGCTATATCTACTTGCTGGCTGCATAAGCAAAACTCGTATCAAAGTCGCGCGTGAGCTGAGCAGAACTTATCAACAGTCAGCAGGAGTTATCACCAAATTCTCCTAACATTTAAACGATAATTCATGTGAAGATGGCAAAAATAAATAAAATTCATCAACACCATTCGCTAGTTAACATTATTTAAAAAAAAATATATATCAAATTAGGAACTGTCGTGTTAGAAATATCAACAAACATCGTCCTACAAAAATATACTTTATACAATTCTTGATAACCTCTGCTGAGACGTCATAATTTTTTACGTCATAAGGAAGGTTGTGACGTTCATGTTTTCTAAACCGAAACGGCATTGATAAACAAAACCTTTAATGAAAATGGGTGACTTTGATGTTTGTAGTAAAAAAGAAAACCCAATGAATATCACAATTAAAGGAAAAATGCAACAATCTTAACATTTATATAAACCTGTAAAAATGAATGGTATATTTGCAAACTACTTTTGAACTACGGTTTTAGGGAAGCGTATTTTGAATATTTTGAATCATGTAATTTTTCCCGCGAAAATACAAATATAGATGTATCCGTGTTTATGGTTGATTTAAGGATGATAAATATGTCATCTGCATGTGAATATGATTGATACTAAAAAATATCAGCTTGCTCGACAGAATATGAAGTTTGTGACTCGTTCGTTTCGCTCACTCGCCAACAAACTTCATATTATGACTCGGCAGGCTGATATTTTCGGTATCAATCAATTCACATCCAGATAACATATACGTATCATTGCTATTTTCTGTTGTATCATTGATATTTTCTGTTGCATCATTGATATTTTTTGTTGCATCATTGATATTTTGTGTTGTATCATTGATATTTTCTGTCATATCATTGATATTTTCTGTTGTATCATTGATATTTTCTGTCTTATTGATATTTTCTGTTGTATCATTGATATTTTCTGTTGTATCATTGATATTTTATGCTGTATCATTGATGTTTTTTGTTGCACCATTGATATTTTGTGTTGTATCATTGATATTTTCTGTTGTATCATTGATATTTTCTGTCGTATCGTTGGTAATTTCTGTTGTATCATTGCTATTTTCTGTTGTATCATTGGTATTTTCTGTTGTATCATTTGTATTTTCTGTTGTATCATTGATATTTTCTGCTCTATCATTGACAATTTCTGTTGTATCATTGATATTTTCTGTTGTATCATTGATATTTTCTGTCGTATCGTTGGTAATTTCTGTTGTATCATTGATATTTTCTGTTGTATCATTGGTATTTTCTGTTGTATCATTTGTATTTTCTGTTGTATCATTGATATTTTCTACTCTATCATTGACAATTTCTGTTGTATCATTGATATTTTCTGTTGTATCATTGGTATTTTCTGTTGTATCATTGGTATTTTCTGCTGTATCATTGATATGTATCATTGTCTCCTGAGTTTTTTTCTGTTGTATCATTGCTATTTTCTGTAGTATCATTGGTATTTTCTGTTCTATTATTGACATTTTCTGTTGTATCATTGATATTTTCTGTTGTATCATTGGTATTTTCTGTTGTATTATTGGTATTTTCTGTAGTATCATTGATATTTTCTGTTGTATCATTGGTATTTTCTGTTCTATTATTGACATTTTCTGTTGTATCATTGATATTTTCTGTAGTACCGTTGGTATTTTCTGTTATATTATTGACATTTTCTGTTGTATCATTGATATTTTCTGTCGTATCGTTGGTAATTTCTGTTGTATCATTGCTATTTTCTGTTGTATCATTGGTATTTTCTGTTGTGTCATTGGTATTTTCTATTGTATCATTGATATTTTCTGCTCTATAATTGACAATTTCTGTTGTATCATTGGTATTTTCTGTTGTATCATTGGTATTTTCTGCTGTGTTATTGATATGTATCATTGTCTCCTGAGTTTTTTTTCTGTTGTATTATTGATATTTTCTGTAGTATCATTGGTATTTTCTGTTCTATTATTGGTATTTTCTATTGTATCATTGATATTTTCTACTCTATAATTGACAATTGCTGTTGTATCATTGATATTTTCTGTTGTATCATTGGCATTTTCTGCTGTGTCATTGATATGTATCATTGTCTCCTGAGTTTTTTTTTCTGTTGTATCATTGATATTTCCTGTAGTATCATTGGTATTTTCTGTTCTATTATTGGTATTTTCTATTGTGTCATTGGTATTTTCTGTTGTATCATTGATATTTTATGTTGTATCATTGATATTTTCTGTTCTATTATTGGCATTTTCTGTTGTATTATTGGTATTTTCTGTTGTATCATTAATATTTTCTGTTGTATTATTGGTATTTTCCATTGTATCAGTCTTATTTTCTATTGTATCAGTGGAATTGACTATTTCATCATTGGTATTTAGGTTGTATTAGTGATATTGTCTATCATATAATTGGGAAATTCGATTGTATCATGGGTATTATCTACTGTATCATGTACATTTTTTTTGTATATGTTCTATGGTATCAGTGGTTTGCTTTTATTGTATCATTGATATTTTCTATTGTATCATTCTTCTTTTCCATTGTATCAATTTCTATTGGCATACCAGGTCAAAAATAACTATTAAATTGACAAAAATGTATTTCCCCTTTCTTAGCTAAGCAGGAGTGAGAGCAAATATTAACTAGCTCAGAATCAGAATAATGTTTCCGAGTATGGCGAAATACTAGTATGTAACATTGGACTGTTGCTGGAAGGAACTACTCGACATATCTGTGGAATTTTGTTATTTATATTTTGTATGGGGAAGTCGTGGTCGTGATGGTATAGTATTTGGATTTTCAACAACCTCTGCAATCAGTACTGATCATCATAAACATTGTGAGTTCAATGGCAAGGTGTACTCGATACAACTTTATGTGATAAAGTTTATCAGTGTTTTGCGACAGGTCATTGGTTTTCACCGGGTACTCCGGTTTCCTCCACCAATAGAACTGACACCCACGATATAACTGAAATATTGTTGAAAGTGGCGTTAAGCACCATTAGCCCCAAACCCTATGTTGTATCATTGATATTTTCCGGTGTAATATTGCCAGTTGTAATGTAATAATTACAAGAAAGTCATGTATTTCTTATATTTTTAGGCAAATGGGTAGTGAAACAACACAATAAAATTAAATAGGATGTTTTTATGGTACTGGTCAAGGGTTGTTTATTTTTTACATGTTAATTTTCTAACATTTCTAAATTAGTTTGGTAATATTTTTTTCCGAATATGTTTTATTTGAGTGTTCATTTATTTCATTTCCAGTCAATTATGGACAACATGTGCTTCAACTAGATTACACAATGTCAGTGGCAATAAAATCTTAACTAAAACATTAATCTATTACATGTAGAAGGTAACAACATAACTTGAGTTCAATGACTCTCAAAAGAAATGTTACCATTTCGAACAAAATCAGGACGTCATAGTCGTATTGTAGGCATCGTCGTGGTCGTGATCGTATGGTAGTTGGATTTACAACTACCTATGCAATCAATGCCTATCACCAATAACGCTGTGATTTCGCATCTCATTCAGGTAAGATGTACTCGATACAACATTGTGTGATAAAGTTTGTCAGTGACTTGCGGCAGGTCGGTGGTCTTTTCCGGGTACTCCGGTTTCCTCTAACAATGAAAAAGACTGCCATGATATAACTGAAATATTGTTGAAAGTGGCGTTAAACACCATAAAACCAATCCAAAGCAACAACTTTGTTAGGTAGAATCCTGCTCAAGACAAGGTGTAATCGAAGATTTTATGGAGACAGTGTTTCTCCAGATACTCTGTTTCCCTCCACTAAGGCCACTGACCATCATGATATAACCGTAATAATGTTGAAATGGCGTTGAAACTGTATATCAAAATAGTGATTCACGAATTAATATAGATTCTCCTTCAGTTGCCCGTGGGTTACGATATTTCTCCACTCAAGAGAGTTAAATTTTAAATTTTACCCACAAGCCGTCAGGCGAGTGGTTAAAATTTTTAATTTAACTCTCGCGAGTGGAGAAATATCGTAACCCACACGGGCAACTGATTGAGAATTTGTTTCTCCCATTATTTAACACGAACTCTATTTCAAAATTTGAAATTAATGCATTTCAAATTAACGCGGGGAAAGGCACGAGACATTTTAATCCTCTAGAGGATTACAGATTTTCCCACTACTGGTTCAGCGGGGTTAAAACGCCGTAATAATGGGAGAAAATCATTTACATTGTAGTATGTAATTCATGCTAGTATGTAAATGTTCCTGTTTTTATTTGTATGTTATTGTATCTTTCTGAAATCACAGTGACATGGTAAGCAATCTTTGAATTAATCAACACCCCTTATCAGATTTTAATTGTCATTTTACCTTACATGATCAAATATGTTTTTTTATACATATTTTTATCATTTTCATATTTAAGCCATAAATAATACTTGAACATTTAAACATTATTGTTAGACGCATAAAATTCATATCACATAATTTTTTAAAACTGTCATAAAATTATTTTTAAGTGTTAGTTTTTACATCACCTTCTTTAATTAGGGAGAAAAGATTCAAAAAAAGAAGAAAACAGAAAGACATAATGTTTAATATTTGTCACTTTAAAAAAGGCATAGCAATAAATTATTACTTTAAGATTTTTATCTATACTGAGTAATTGCTCACTTTATATGCTGTAGACAAATAATCGCTACAAAATAGGCATACTATAGTTATTTTTTATTCCATTGATTGCTATTAAAGTATCTTCCCACTCACGTAGTTAGTTGAATGCAGCTTTCTTGAAAACCACATATTACTCATTTTATAAAAATGATTTTAAATCTAAGTTTATAATTAGCTTATCATAGATACATATATCTAACAACATATTGACATTCCAAAGACCTGATGTTCAGAAAATGGCAACAAGAGTCTTCCCATAATTCATTAACAATTGCGTTTTTTTTGTGTGGAGAATTTAGTCATTGCCTTTACAAAGTACCATCGAATCAGATTATTTACTAGAATTTAAACTTTAGTGCAGTCATGACCATTACGATTTCACATATAAACAATGTTCGATTCGTCTTTACCTCTAATTGTTTGTAGGAGGGCTCGTGTCTTCTGTACGTATAGTAGAGTCCAACACATATTGTGTTGTGTTCTTTTTTATTGCTTTGTTTTTTGTTTTCGATTTTGTGTGTTTTTTTGTTTTGTTGTTTTGTTTGTCTTCGTCTTGTGTACCCTGTGTTACGTGGTTGTTTGTCTTCGTCTTGTGTACCCTGTGTTACGTGGTTGTTTGTCTTCGTCTTGTGTACCCTGTGTTACGTGGTTGTTGATAAAGATGGTTCACGATAGATGTTCCACCCTCCTCACTGAATATAGTACTGCGTTGACTACTATTTTACCTATTTTATTCCAGTATTGTTATAAATGCTGTTATAGTGACAGCCAGAACCTTTGAACCATAATGAAAGCGAGAGGTTTGGCGCCGTAAAATCTGATTCAACCCACCATTTCTTTGGAAATGCCTGTACCAGGTCAGGGTCATTACGGTTTTCCCAGTTTTCCGGTTGTTGACTGATTTTGTCTGTTTATATACTTATGAGTTTTGACTTTCCTTTGGAAGATTGTTCGGAGTTCGGTAATTTTGTTATTACCCTTATTTACCAGTTTCTCTTTATTATCCATTCTTCATTGCCCCTTCTGTTTTCTCTAGCGTATATTTAATAGAAAATTTAATAATAGTGACATTTCTTGTTAAACACGTCCAAACTTCTACAAAAGATATATCATATGTAATGATCAAGTACGATTAATTTTTACAAACTAAACGATGAAGACTGGAAGAAGACTATAATTTGAGTTACAATTGGTGCTTGTGAAGTGATAGGTATTTTAAGCATGTACAGGTAAATAGATGAAAAACAAACAATACTACACTGTCAGATCAACTCCAAAATAAACAATACTACACTGTCAGAACAACTCCAAAACAAACAATACTACACTGTTAGAACAACTCCAAAACAAACAATACTACACTGTCAGAACAACTCCAAAACAAACAACACTACACTGTCGGAACAACTCCAAAACAAACAATACTACACTGTCAGAACAACTCCAAAACAAACAATACTGCAGTCAGAACAACTCCAAAACAAACAATACTACACTGTCAGAACAACTCCAAAAACAAACAATACCACACTGTCAGAACAACTCCAAAAACAAACAATACCACACTGTCAGAACAACTCCAAAACAAACAATACCACACTGTCAGAACAACTCCAAAACAAACAATACCACACTGTCAGAACAACTTCAAAACAAACAATATCACACTGTCAGAACAACTTCAAAACAAACAATATCACACTGTCAGAACAACTCCAAAACAAACAATACTACACTGTCGGAACAACTCCAAAACAAACAATACTACACTGTCAGAACAACTCCAAAACAAACAATACTACACTGTCAGAACAACTCCAAAACAAACAATACCACACTGTCAGAACAACTCCAAAGCAAACAATACTACACTGTCAGAACAACTCCAAAACAAACAATACTACACTGTCAGAACAACTCTAAAACAAGCAATACCACACTCTCAGAACAACTCCAAAACAACAATACTACACAGTCAGAACAACTCCAAAACAAATAATACTACACTGTCAGAACAACTCCAAAACAAACAATACTACACTGTCAAAACAACTCCAAAACAAACAATACCACACTGTCAGAACAACTCCAAAACAAACAATACTACACTGTCAGAACAACTCCAAAACAAACAATACTACACTGTCAGAACAACTCCAAAACAAGCAATACCACACTCTCAGAACAACTCCAAAACAACAATACTACACTGTCAGAACAACTCCAAAACAAACAAGACCACACTGTCAGAACAACTCCAAAACAAACAAGACCACACTGTCAGAACAACTCCAAAATGAAATATCAAGACCATAGAAAGAGATATACGTATTTCAATGAAAGTGGCGGGGCTAAACTAGTTTAATGGGCCAAAACCTCCCTTCTTAATGGAATGAGGTGGTCATGCAAATAAAATGCATACCCTCAAATGTAACTCGATGAGCAGTGTTGATATATAGAACAACGAGTTTTCATCTTTAACTTGATTCATTACACATTTAAACTTCGTGACACAGAAGTACCCATTAGGTCTATCAAATAGAGTCTATGGCATTAGCCATTCATGGTTCTTTCCTCATTCATGACTTATCACCAGGTTTGTAAATAAAATAACACGACGGGTGCCACTAGTAGAGCAGGAGCTGCTTACCCTTCTGGAGCATCTGAATTCACCCCCATATTTTGTTGGGGTTCTTGTTGCTCGATCTTTAGTTTTCTGTGTAGTGTTTTGTAGATCGTTATTTGTTCTTTTCCTCCTTTACCATTGTGTTGTATGTCTTGATGTACAGATTCTGATTACCCATTTGATATCTTCATGAACCGCTTCTTAACCTTCGCGAACACACGAGTTCACCCCGGTCTATTTGGTTGTGTCCGTGTTGTTCACACTTTCTAGTTGTTTATGTTGTCCTGTTATGTGTCTTTATGCTCTTAGGTCGGTGTTGTGATGTCCGTTACGATTTCCACATAAGACGATGTTCGGTTCGTCCTTACCTCCAGATGGGCCCGCTGGCTCAATGAGCTAGGTCGTTGGGTCTAACAACTCATACAAGCCTATGACCAATACGGCGTGGGTTCGCGCCCAGCTTTGTAAATCACAAAAAGGGTGCACTTGACTCGCAGCCGCAAGTGATAAAGTTTACCAGTTGCTTGCCCAGGGTCGGTGGTTCTCTCTGGGTACTCCGGCTTCCTCCACCACTAAAACTGGTCGCCATGATATAGCAGAAATATTGCTGAAAGTGGCTTTAAACACACACAAAAAAAATCATTCATTATTTACCTCCAGTTGTTTGTAGGGGTGGGGGGGGGGGGTCATGTCTTATTGTGTTTGTTTCAGTATGTTTACTTATAGTGATGACCAATATGTTGCTGTTGTTCATGTTTTTAGTTTTCTGTGTTGTTTTTGTTGTGTTTTGTTTGTCTTCTTCCTGTGTCTTGTGTAACCCAATGTTTCCTGTTTCTCTGGATTGTCCATTCATTCTTGATTACCTCTTCGGTTTTCTCTAACGTTTACCTAAGCTCTTCTTAGATGTAAGATTATAGATTACGAAAATAAAACGTCCATGCCAAATGGGTTTTTAACTCCAACAAATTGAAATAAAATATCGTGCTTAGATTACAAACTGATTTTTCAAAATGTTTACATATTAAACCACAACAATGAAAAAAAAGAAGACTTTAACCAACATATTAAAAACTAGTACAAATAAACCCTAAAAAGTCAGATTTTATGGGGAAACTTAAAAAATAACATATTTCAAATTTTGTCTATGAAAAAAATGAAAGAAAGAAAACAATTTGTTCTTTCAACAAGGGGTATCTTGTTACGGTAATAAATGATTTATCAATTTAATCATAAACTAAAGGGTTGACACCGATTTGTTCGTTAAATCTATCTAAAAACTCTATCTAAATTCTTAATAAGATCTACATCTTTTTATTATGTTTCTGACAAAATAGCAAAATATTCACCATGTTAGATAATAATATTACTACGCCGGACATTATAAATTACAACTAGTCACATAGATAATACAAGCTCAGATAACCATCTTTTTAATGCGATAATAAAACAAAAATACACATTGTTATGGAAAAGGCAAACAATTGTAACTTTTACGATTTACTTAATTTATTCATTAATTTTACGATTGTATGAATTATATTTGATTCTACTACAAAATGGCTATATATTTTTTTTAATATTCCAGATTTTATTTATTTATTTTTTGCATTTTAATTCTCAGTTTCCCTTTCTCATTGCACATCTGCAAAAAAAATACTGTTGATTATTTGTTTAATAAGAAAGGATATGGATGTAAATGAACATGAGAGACTATCCAACATTACACTTATACACAAATTGAACATGAAAGACTATCCAACATTACACTTAGACACAAAATCAAGTAAATGAAAAGAGCTTTTAGTGTAGTTCTACATTTCACAGTCAGAGTAGCGTCTTCAATAGCGCAGACCCTTAAATAAAAAAATATATATAGCTTGCAGATGAGGGAACAATTTTGTAGTCTTTGCTTATGTCGATATATTCTAGATCTGATATTCTTTGGCGTTTTGGTATTGTTTGGTTAAGTGAGCTATTGTTCAGCAGCTAAATCATGACGATAACAAGTTCCGTCCCGCTTTGTACTAGACCAACACACTCAGTTGGATTATTATAGTGCTAGCATGTACTAAGACAACAGTCCTCGGGTAGATATGTCGTTCTACTAGAATACATTATCCTGATTCCGAAATAATCAGTATCTGTTCTTATTCTTTAATTTACAGGGGCGGATCCAGAGGGGGCGTACCCGGCGCCCCCCCCCCCTAAAATTGGAAAAAATATGATTTTTTTTGCGTAAAATCGTGATTTTTCACACGAAATACACCAAACATTTTCGCGCCTCCCTCCGTTCGGCGCGATTTTTTTAAAAGTGCGCTCCCCCTAACTTGAAATCCTGGATCCTCCCCTGATTTATGCTTGCTTTGCGGAGGATCAGTAAATACCGCTTTTATAATCTTTTGTTTGATTGGATCGCTGTTCGATTTCACGATCTCGATGCGAGTATGCTAACCATTACAACAGCGATGTGATTAAATATAATGATATATTTTTACTATACACAACTATTATTTTAATTATATATCTTTAGGGACCGACCATTTAACTTGCAGGGGGGGNTAGTGCTATCATGTACTAAGACAACAGTCCTCGGGTAGATATGTTAGTGCTAGCATGTACTAAGACAACAGTCCTCGGGTAGATATGTTAGTGCTATCATGTACTAAGACAACAGTCCTCGGGTAGATATGTTAGTGCTAGCGTGTACTAAGACAACAGTCCTCGGGTAGATATGTTAGTGCTATCATGTACTAAGACAACAGTCCTCGGGTAGATATGTTAGTGCTATCATGTACTAAGACAACAGTCCTCGGGTAGATATGT
>MJUT01060772.1:349542-361341 GCA_002080005.1 Gigantidas platifrons
ACACATGATGAAGAAGTGTTACTGGTTGTCTCAACAACACATGATTAAGAAGTGTTACTGGTTGTTAAAACACATGATGAAGAAGTGTTACTGGTTGTTACAACAACACATGATGAAGAAGTGTTACTGGTTGTTACAACACATGATGAAGAAGTGTTACTGGTTGTCTCAACAACACATGATGAAGAAGTGTTACTGGTTGTTACAACAACACATGATGAAGAAGTGTTACTGGTTGTCACAACAACACATGATGAAGAAGTCAAATCGAATATTTGTTTAAGATTTCATTTAAAAACAAAACTGCACGATTTTTGCCCCTTTCGTCAATATATCTATTTTTTTATGTGTCTGGTACAATTTATCTCAGATATTAATTTTACACCTTTTGTCATATTCACGTTAACACGGATAGAAAAAAAGTAATACGTAGAAAATTATATACTAACAAAAAACAAAAAACAAACAAACAAACAAGAAAACAGTATTGAAAAAAGCCAAAAGATTCAATTTTGAAGAAGAAAAAAGGATGACCGGATTTGATTTGATTTGATTTTTGGTGTTTAACGCCACTTTCAACAATATTTCAGCTATATCATGGCGACCAGTTTTAGTGGTGGAGGAAGCCGGAGTACCCGGAGAGAACCACCGACCATGGGCAAGCAACTGGTAAACTTTATCACTTGCGGTTGCGAGTCGAGTGTACCCTTTTTGTAATTTACAAAGCCGGGCGCGAACCCACGCCGTATTGGTGATAGGCTTGTATGAGTTGCTAGATCCAGCGACCTATCTCATTGAGCCACCCGGGCCCTTAGGATGACTGGAAGTCGGTGCAAATACTGAATGTCGAGAGAGGAGGACAAAGTATTCATCGTAATCAGAGCAGAAGCTTTTGACTGTGGAATCTTCCATCGTCGGTAACCCACGGTTGATTCCGATACGTTCCTCTCTGATGGAGAGAGAGGAACGTATCGGAATCAACCGTGGGTTACCGACGATGAGAATCTCCATACAGTTTTTTTGTATTTATGTAAGACAATCTATTTCATGTTCATGATTATTTATCATGACATATGATGTTATTAACCTACATATTCATTTTTATTAATAAATTCCTGATATCTGGAACAGATTCTTTTGTGACGTATATTATATATTTGTAGCTAAAACATCTGAAATATGATTACAAAGAGAATAACAAAAATAATCGTTCCTGTTTTAGTTTCATATTTTGATACAAACAGCAGATGACGTTTATCTTTAGGGTTCCGGATGGCTCAATGAGTTAGGTCGTTGGATCTAATAGCTCATACAAGCCTATCACCAATACGGCGTGGGTTCGCTCCCTGTTTTGTAAATTACAAAAAGGGTGCACTCGATTCGCAGCTGCGAGTGATAAAGCTTACCAGTTGCTTTCCCAGGGTCGGTGGTTCTCTCCTGGTAATCCGGCTTCCTCCACCACTAAAACTGGTCGCCATGACATAGCTGAAATATTGCTGAAAGTGGCGTTAAACACCAAAATTCAAATTCAAATTCGTTTTTCTTTATTAGGTAGATATATAGTGAGTGGTTATTGTTGTTTAACGCCAACTCAGCAATTTTTCAGCTATATCATGGCGAGAACAAATTAATTTTCCATGAGATGATGATGAGGTCCGCTTTATGCTAGACCAATACGCTGAGTTGGATTTTTTTTTATAGTGCTGGCTCACTGAAGCAACAGTCCGCAGACAGACGTGTCGCCCCACTCGGACACATTATCCTGATTCCGAGCCAACCAGTCTTTGCTCATTTTCCCTAATGATGCATCCTTAGAGGAGAAGCAACAAATACCAATTTTATAGTCTTTGGTTTGACCCTATCGGGGATCGAAACCACGATCTACCGCACTCGGGGCGAGCACGCTAACCATTACGCCACCGATACGGTTAGGGTAGATGTAATGACTCAACACACGTGTAATTTACGTGCACTCGTTTGTATCTGATGGTTTTTATAATTTTTATTTAACCCTTTGGCAACATATTAATGTGTTTTAAAGTCTATGAATTGAAACTTTGCTCTGGAAAAATACAATGCCAAGATAATGATAAAATAAAACAAACAATATGGACAAAAATCAGGAAAGTGCAATTAGAATTGTGTGGATAGTTTCTATTTCAATAAGTTAGTGAAAATACCCTAATTCTGGAAACATCCAGAAATGTTAATCGTTCTGAGAAGGGAACAATTTAGAAAGTGAAGTCTTCTTAATCACGGGTGGTTTGCTACGTCACACGCACGGATACTTGAACATCGTTTCGAGGTAGGTTTATGCAGTTGTACAATTTAAAAAAAGGAAAACTAACAAAACCAAGTAGTTCACCGAAGGGCCCACATATCAGACTTCATTGTTAGCATGCATTCATTGCGTGGAAATCCGTCAGTTTTGCAAACACTTCTGTACAGTTAAATGGGTTTTGTGTGAACGGTATCCTTGCCCGGAATTTTATCTGTACAGAAGTGTTTGCAAAACTGACGGGTTTCCACGCAATGAATGTATGCTAACAATGAAGTCTAATATGTGGGCCCTTCGGTGAACTACTTGGTTTTGTTAGTTTTCCTTTTTTTAAATTGTACAAGTGCATAATAAACCTACCTCGACGCGACGTTCGCGATGTTCAAGTATCCGTGCGTGTGACGTAGTAAACCACCCGTGTTAATGGACAAAACTATTTCTTGACATTTGGAAAAATATGAATTAATATGTATATATTTATATGTACCAACAAAATAAAAACGCAGATATCAAATTTATTTCGCACGACGCGTTTCCGGGATAAGGGTAATAACAAAATTACCGAAGAGAAAGGCAAAACTCTTAAGTCAATAAACAGACAAAATCAGTCAAAAAAAAAAATAAAAATCTGATTTTACGGCGCCAAACCTCCCACTTCCATTACGATTAAAAGGTTCCGGTTGTCACTATAACAGCATTTTTAACAATACTGGGACCAAATAGGTATAATAGAAGTCAACGTAGTACTTTATGAAAATCCATCGTTTATTATTGTCTCTGCAGAACGGTTTTCATCAGGTACGCCCGAAGTCAAGAGGATGGAAAGCCAAATAATTTAAAACCTTTGATAGCAATAAAACCAAAGGGCCTAAACAGCATAGCCAAACCCCATTGCCTGAGGGAGGAGAA
This sequence comes from Gigantidas platifrons, assembly GCA_002080005.1. NCBI lineage: Eukaryota > Metazoa > Mollusca > Bivalvia > Mytilida > Modiolidae > Gigantidas > Gigantidas platifrons. The sequence continues at coordinate 352,730 of MJUT01060772.1, forward strand.
CCTTAATTCTATTAATAATTACATTATTTAGGAACTGTAAAATTTCACAAATACATATATCTAAGATTTAATGATTTGATTGAGTTTTGGTGTTTAACGCCACTTTCAACAATATTTCAGCTATATCATGGCGACCAGTTTTAGTGGTGGAGGAAGCCGGAGACAACCACCGACCATGAGCAAGCAACTGGTAAACTTTATCACATGCGGCTGCGAGTCGAGTGCACCCTTTTTGTAATTTACAAGGCCGGGCGCGAACCCACACCATATTGGTGATAGGCTTGTATGAGTTATTAGATCCGTCGACCTAACTCATTGAGCCACCCGGCCCCTGATATACAACATCTGATAACACCGTCGACCTAACTCATTGAGCCACCCGGCCCCTGATATACAACATCTGATAACACAATGTAAACAAATGGAGTTATACCAATGCTGTCGTTTTTGTTATAATTTCTTTATCAGATCTAAACCGTATTCGTAATACTAGTAAGCTAAATATGGCACATGATCAATCCACGTGTAATACACGTGCACACGTTTGTGTCGGGTAATTACTTATTTTTTATTTAATCCGGCGCTTTTGGCAAAGTTTTAATGCATTTTAAGATCCATGAATTGGAACCTTGGTCTGAAAAATACGATACCACGATATTTATGGATGTAATAAAACAGGATGGAAGGACCAATATGACACGATTATATTTTGAAGACAGTGGTTATACTTATCCAATTATCTTTCTATAATGGATTGCCCAGGTGGCTCAATGAGTTTGGTAGTTGGATTACCTAACAACTCATACAAGCCTATCACCAATACGGCGTGGGTTCGCCTCGACTCGCATCCGGAAGTGATAAATTTACCAGTTGCTTGCCCATGGTTGGTGGTTCTCTCCGGGTACTCCGGCTTCTTCCACCACTAAAACTGGTCACCATGATATAGCAGAAATTTTGCTGAAAGTGGCGTTAAACACCAAAAAACTATTTATTTTCATGTACTTCATCAATTTAAGTTGTTTGTTGTTCTGATCATATAGTTAAAAACACAAGGCTGAAGATTGAGAAGAGTTTGATGATACCAAAGGAATAATCAGAAACCGTAAATAGAGGAAAGAGACAACACAATGGCCAAAAGAAAAAGGTCAAAAGGACAAACAACTATCTACAAAACATACGCATAAAACTAAAGATCTAGTAACACGAAACTCGCTAAAAACCAGGGATGAACTCAGGTGCTCCGGAAGGGTAAGCAGTTCCTGCTCCACTAATGGCACCCGTCGCGTTATTCTAATTACAAACCTGGTGATAAGTCATGAATGAGGAAAGGACCGGGAATTATTTACGAAAAGTATCCTGAGTCACGTGTACAACACAAACATCTAATAATATTCAATCTGTGTCACCTACATCCAGCATATCTGTATATAATATTAAGATACAAGCACCGAAAACTAAATGAATCGGACAAGTCCAAAAGACCATAAAGAAAGAAACAAAAACAAACAAATGAAAGTGGACCACAACCCACAATAAAACAAGATTACTGACAAAATGAGAGTGATACCACCCCAACTTAAAACCGGGGGATGTTCCTTATGTTTAAATGTCTGGAAAATGTCACGAATGAAGAAAACAGGAAATACTAAGTCTCTGGAGAATGGAACTAAACGCAGAAATTAAGCACTTAGTAGACTCACTATTATGTTCATATTACATTCGTTGCGGGGCACAAAATAGATAACTGACTGTATTTCTCCAGTTTTATTCCCGATAAAACCCTCCCTGAAAGGTCCCGTGATATCGCTGGTGTTTTATAGTAAATAGTCACTTCAACTATTTCTACTTCCGGATGTTACATGCACAACAATTGTAAATTAATATGAAGGTGAATGTTCTCCGGAAAGTAATAACTGCACTGAACTGTTTAAAGAGATATATTTAAAGGTAAATGTTCTCCGGCAAGTAATAACTGCACCGAACTGTTTAAAGAGATATAATTATAGTCAATCCCTTTATTTTGAACCGAAAATAAACCTTAAGAAAGATATTTTTAAATGCTAATACAAAATTAAAAGCAATTATGTAAATTATGCATACGACCAACCGCATCGGTTGTGCAATGATTAGAGTGCTCATCTTGTGTGCGGTAGATCGTGTGTTCGAGCTCCGGCCGAGTCAAACAAGACTGTAAAATTGACATATGTTGCTTCTCCGTTAAGCACGTGGCATTAGAGAAAAAGAGCAAAGACGAGTTATCTCGAAATCATTATAATGTATCCAGGTTGAGCGACATATTTACTCGTTGACTGTTGTTGCAGTACGCTAGCAATAAAACTCAAATCCAACTCAGCGTGTTGGTCTAGTACAAAGAGGACATCATTATCATATTGTCGATTGTATCTTATTCTCGCCATGATATGACTGAAAAATCACTCACTCATTCCTACCAAACATTTGTTTATCAAGTTTCATATACAGTCAAACCTGTATTAAGAGGTCACTTTTGGGACAAAGAATATGTTGGTTTCTTTTTAGACAGTTGACCTCTTAAAACAGTTTCAATTTATATGAACTTTTCTATGACAGGACAAGAAAAAGGTGACATTTTAATACAGGTGGCTGCTTAATAGAGGTGACCGTATGGACAGGTTTGACTGTATTGTATTCATTGTATAGCATTGTTTTGCAATGGAGTGGAGCTTTTATTTGCCAGTCTTGGGACATATTTTTCATCACAATAATCGTCTTTTTACAGCCAAGGCACATTTCTTTTACTCTTTGTATGCTTTTAAATCAATGCTTAATTCTTATACATGACTCAATGCAAACTATTCACAGTGCCGGATTTAGGACTAAAGAGGCCCTGTGCTAGTTAAGTTAGGAGGCCCGTTACCTGGGCCCTGAAGGAGGTAGACCCGGTGGGCCAACACAGGCAGTAAGGCATACCGAATTCAAATTTAATATTGCTCCACATAAGCAAAAATCCATCGCAATTTTTTTTGGCAGGAAGATGCCCCCCCCCCCCTGACCAGCGGGGTCATGTGCTTAATCACACATAAGCACAATGGTAAATCTGGCACTGACTATTCGGATCCATAAGTTTGACTCCGTCACCCTTTTACTGAAGTGCTCGATCATGTATTTGTATGTTACTGGTATCGATTTGGCTGCTTTTTACGATTTTGATATTTGATTTAGGAACAGTTCCGATAATGTTTTATTCTGTTCGTTTTTCATTTTATTACGGAAAAGTGATAATTTATGGCACATTTTAATTATATCAAACATTGCATTTTTAATGATATTTATACAAGATACAATTATTGAAACAAAAATGGTTACATACCAATTTGCTAATATCATGGGCAAAGCTCAAAATCATATCTAATCTTCAATTTTATTTTTCTTTGTTTTTCAATTTTAGTCGTACCTTGCACGTGCAGTTGTATGTTCATCAGATTAAAAAAAAACTTCTGGTGTTAATGAAGCTTTTACAAGGTTGATAAATTGAATTACAATTCTACATTTACGCTTCTGATATCATAATTCTCGCCAAACTTCATTCGAATTAAATATGTTTTTTTTTCACTAATCAATTTTTAAGATGCTCGTGTATGCGAGACACACGGCGTGATTGTGCATTTATTTTGACAACGCGTGCATGTCTAAAATATTGAAAGATTTATAACTCCCGATAACAAAAATGAAATTATTTGAAAGTTTTGGTTCAATTTATACAAATGACTGGTTTGAGGAAATATTTATGAAATTATTACATTATAAATCAGATATGGTATAAATATTTTTAAAGTAGTCTTATTTTTATTTTTTTTTTCCATTTCAACGTTTCTGTAATTATTCACATAATTTTTCGAATGATCAGTTATTTGAGGGGAAAAAATGAAATTAGATGATATTTCAAACTTAATTCATGACAATAAATCTTGATTTAAAAAAAAATGACTTCCCCGATTTTATCATATTTAAATGAAAATTTCATGCTTAAGCATATGATGGAGAAAAAAAGTTGCGTTAAGTACAACCAATCAAATCAAATCACACCGAGAAAGTTTGGGATCAGACGACAGACAATCAGATTTTGTGCATAATAACTTTAAGACAATTTATTAGTTCTTGAAATTATAAATTTTGTTGCATGTGACGATTGGGAACCTATATGACGTAACCTTGCTACCACAAAACCCACTATACTAAGACAAACCCTACATTAACTATCATTCGCAAATCCAATTAAATGTTTTAGACTTAGTATGAAATTAAAGAAATCCCCCCTCGTAAATCGTCAAAAACACTCATATTGCATAAAAAAATATATGGAAAAAAAACATAAAAAAAAATAGAAACAAGAAAGCGCAACAAAGAGAACAAAGGGTTCTGCAATTATCCTTTTTATTATTATTTAATTCGAGTTCATTAGTGGAATTTAGCCAAATATGAACGAAAGATGCATATTTTCGCACGGAGTTCATTGACTATTAAAAAATTGCACACCAAAATTTCTTAAATGTGCAATTGACTTTAAAAAAAACATGTCGAAAAGTGAAGCACGTGTTACTTCATGAATTATATGCAAATGACAGTGATATATATTTTATGAATAAAACTTCCATCTAATTTTATATTTGGGCCCATTGACTTCATTTCCGGATCCGTTTTGAATAGTGCAGCATTACAACTTACACAAACTATGCTACATTGACCAAAATTTGATTAGGGTTTGGGTTATGGTGTTTAACGCCACTTTCAACAACGTTTAAGTTATATCGTGGTGGTCAGTTTTATTGGTGAAGGAAACCGGATATTATATAAACAATAAAATGTAGGAATTTTTGTAATGGGCAAACTGTATTTGGCTGACCATTGGACATTTCTCTCTCTTCCATTTTGCGCTTCTAATTTTGGTATTTAAACTTTATTTTTCAACTGTGTGTGGTCAAACACCACTGAAAGAGTTAAATACAGAAATTCTCAATAATTTGATATTAGTATCCTTGATGTATTTACATCAATACATTGTTGTGACTACGAAGATTGAGATCAGCAAAAAAGGAACTCTGCATTTAAAGGCACACAATCCGTTATTTTATTAAACATTTTTTTTCCCAATATAAGACCTATACTCTGATTTTAAAAACCATTAAGATATATCGCAGTTGAAAATTTTCATAATATCATACGTAAATAGCCTAGAACGAAGGAAATACGTCGCTGTTTGATTTTCTTCCATCCAGGAAAGAATTCAATGTTGATCCGCCCAATGCTAAACATTCGAATTCTTTTCACTAATTACGACATTATAACAGATTTTTTAAACCTGGCTTTTTGTTCACAACATTTTATTAGTATAAAACATCGAATATTGGCAACTTTTAATATAAACAAAAAATTCCATTCTGACAGCCTGTGAGCCTTTAAGCTATGTATTTTTAATCTGCTTTCATATGGTATTTTTCTGTCATATACAATTTTATATCATAGAATTTTTTTTTTATGCCAACACTTTAATTTCTTATGTAAAACATGTCATGTCACCCCCGATTACACTAGAAAAAAATCCCATGGATATATTTAGCTCATCCTAACACCGATGCACACTCACTCTACATTCGTGTCAGTTTGAGTTGTACGAAATTTACAATATGCATATGCCATCCCATGAACCGGAACGTGATCACGTGTCTCGTGTTCGGAAATTTGCACACTTTATGCTCGCAATAGATCTAGCGTAACAACTAATTGAAGTAATTAGTTACATGTGGTTGCTGGTCGCCACATACATATTTGTTTTTTTGCTTGATGGTGTTTAACGCCACTTTCAACAATATTTCAGTTATATCCTGGCGGTCAGTTTTATTGGTGGAGGAAACTGGAGGACTCGGAGAAAAACCACCGATCTGTCGCAAGTCACTGACAAACTTTATCCCATAATGTTGTACACCTCGCCCTGGTCGAGATTCGAACCCACATCACTGGTGATAGGCACCGAGTACATAGGTAGTTGTAAATCCAACTACCATACGATCACGGCCACGACGGCGCCATACAATCCGCAAACTAATTAAAATTTGGATATAACAATTACCATTCCGAAAAAGTGAGTTATGAAAATCATGATATTTAGACGAATTTGGTACTTCTGTAATGTAGTAATTTCTTACGTAAATTTCTTTCACAAAATTAATGAATCCACAAATATTTTAAATAGACCGATCCACCAAACTTATCCATACCCAAATTCTTTCCATAAGAAATTTCAAATATTTGTTTACTATTTGGTTTAAGCATTTTTTGTAAGATTCTGTCAGATATTTGAAAGAAACCAAATAGTTTGTCCATCTACCTACCTAAAAACAAACAGTATTTTTTTTTTAAAGAATGGCCATACGCATGATGGTCTACTCTATGAAATCATGATTCAAAGAGTAGACATTAAGGAACTGGTCATTTAATTTTTTGGGGGATGGGGTATCCCCCCTCCCCAAAAAAATCTAGATTTGTTTTCCATCTGCAACAAAAATCAGATTTTTCTTTTATTTGGACATTTTAGCACAATTTCTCTCCTTGAAAACTGCAGGATCAGATTATTAATTTTTTTAATCTTTCAGGTCAAATATATTTTTCAATGAAATTGACAACATAATAATTCTCCCCTAAAAGTAAAATGGCCATTTACTGAAATTTGATAGCTTTGACTTTGGAACTTTCCATCTGTTCAAGCACCTTCGTTTTACTATCTACTTTTGTGATGAAAACCACAAAAACGCTCTTCGAACCTCGTTCATGGCGAGGTGACTTGCGACAGGTCAGTGGTATCCTCCGGTTTCCTCCGTAAGGATATAGCTGAAATATTGTTGAAAGTGGCGTTAAACACCATAAACCTAAACCAAAAACGCTCAATTGATAATTTTATAATTTGTTTGTAATGAAAAATGATAGTTTTTTTTTTATATTAATTTATATGAATTCTGTCTATTGGTGATTTATTTCATACATCAAACATTGTTCCTTATAACGGTTTTGGTAACATCTTGGTTTTATAAAAGTGTAAACCTTTCGGAATGCAAATTAATGTAGTTTTTATAGTCCGTTACCATTGATTTTCATTCATAAAATGATTTAGGTATTACCGTTATCACACAAATCTATAAAGACAATCTATAGTTTAAGAAATATTGTAATAAGCTGTTTCACAAAAGATTCTTTTTCAAAAATAACCTCTGTGTTTATTAGTCGGTGTTGCTGTTCACTTGAATAACTTTAAAATATACGATTTGGCGGCAGTTGGCGGCACATCGATCGGAACACATCAAGATGTTACCTTTTCCGTCATTGATCACCGCTACACCGCACCACGTGTTACAGGTATCGGTCGCTTGTGTAGGTAATTAAATGAATTTGTCATATGTAATTTTGATAAATTTGAAATTAGCTGCAAACACAATATAAATTGTCCATTTCAAATGTGGCGTATTTCCGTTGTATACTGCCTTTGGTTGAAATGATATGAACATGATAATGCGGATTAAATATATTTCATAACATTAAATGACAGAGTTTCTGATCCGTAACTGCAACCGAATATAAATCGCAACTAAAATTTATTCAAGTCTAACATTATTTTTATATTTTTACCTTTTTAAAGGTATTTTTTTTTATCAATGGGTGTCTTTAAATGAAGGTCACGCGACAACCTTGATTTTAGTACAATTGTTTGTGAATGAATATTTTGATGACAATGCTTTCCGGGTTGCCAATATATTTTATATTTAATAAAATTATTTCGTCTATAAATCAACTTTAATTACAAGAAGGAAGGGAATATATATTTATTAGTTACCTCTTTGGTATCTTTTTGTATTCAGTGAGTTATGATGAGAGGTGATTGTTCGTCTTGTTGATATTAGTGGAATTGTTGACCATCACAATTTAAACTTTATAACATGCTGAGCTGTTGAATTGCACACATTTTCTTGGTTATAGTGTAGATCACATTTTAAAACAACAGGCATTTTTAATGGAAATATTTGATTAGATTTAGGGAGGTTATATGCTTTAGTTCACTAAACTACACTACCTCTAGTTGTTTGTACATTTATTATCGTCACGAATATAGCTGGACTACTTTTGGATATGCTTTTTAGGCCTTTGTGGTTTTTTTTATTCCCAAATATTATTTAAAAAAAATATTTGGCTTTTCAACCTTTTGGCTTTGAGCGTATCTGATGAAGGTTATTCCAGAAGCGTATCGTGTGAACTAAGATGAAGGTTATTCCAGAAGCGCATCGTGTGAACTAAGATGAAGGTTATTCCAGAAGCGCATCGTGTGAACTAAGATGAAGGTTATTCCAGAAGCGCATCGTGTGAACTAAGATGAAGGTTATTCCAAAAGCGCATCGTGCGAACTAAGATGAAGTTTATTCCAAAAGCGCATCGTACGAACTAAGATGAAGGTTATTCCAGAAGCGCATCGTGTGAACTAAGATGAAGGTTATTCCAGAAGCGCATCGTGTGAACTAAGATGAAGGTTATTCCAAAAGCGCATCGTGCGAACTAAGATGAAGGTTATTCCAAAAGCGCATCGTACGAAC
>MJUT01060772.1:362081-381705 GCA_002080005.1 Gigantidas platifrons
ATCGTGTGAACTAAGATGAAGGTTATTCCAGAAGCGTATCGTGTGAACTAAGATGAAGGTTATCCCAACAGCGCATCGTGCGCACTAAAATGAAGGTTATTCCAGAAGCGTATCGTGTGAACTAAGATGAATGTTATTCCAAAAGCGCATCGTGCGAACTAAGATGAATGTTATTCCAAAAGTGCATCGTACGCATTAAAATGAAGGTTATTCTAGAAACGCATCGTGCGCACTAAAATGAAGGTTATTACAGAAACGCATCGTACGCACTAAGATGAAGGTTATTCCAGAAGCGCATCGTGCGAACTAAAATGAAGGTTATTCCAGAAGCGCATCGTGCGCACTAAGATGAAGGTTATTCCAGAAGCACATCGTACGCACTAAGATGAAGGTTATTCCAGAAGCGCATCATACGCACTAAGTTGAAGGTTATTCCAGAAGCGCATCGTATGCACTAAGATGAAGATTATTTTAGAAGCGTATCGTACGCATTAAAATGAAGGTTATTCCAGAAGTGCATCGTACGCACTAAGATGAAGGTTATCCCAGAAGTGCATCGTACGCATTAAAATGAAGGTTATTCCAGAAGCACATCGTACGCACTAAGATGAAGGTTATTCCAGAAGTGCATCGTACGCATTAAAATGAAGGTTATTCCAGAAACGCATCATACGCACTAAGATGAATGTTATTACAGAAACGCATCGTACGCATTAAAATGAAGGTTATTCTAGAAACGCATCGTACTCACTAAGATTAATGTTATTCCAGAAACGCATCGTACGCACTAAAATGAAGGTTATTACAGAAACGCATCGTACGCACTAAGATGAAGGTTATTCCAGAAGCGCATCGTGCGAACTAAGATGAATGTTATTCCAAAAGTGCATCGTACGCATTAAAATGAAGGTTATTCCAGAAACGCATCATACGCACTAAGATGAAGGTTATTACAGAAACGCATCGTACGCACTAAGATGAAGGTTATTCCAGAAGCGCATCATACGCACTAAGATGAAGATTATTACAGAAACGCATCGTACGCACTAAGATGAAGGTTATTCCAGAAGCGCATCATACGCACTAAGATGAAGATTATTCCAGAAGCGTATCGTACGCATTAAAATGAAGGTTATTCCAGAAGCACATCGTACGCATTAAAATGAAGGTTATTCCAGAAACGCATCGTACGCACTAAGATGAAGGTTATTCCAGAAGCGCATCGTACGCACTAAGATGAAGTTTATTCCAGAAACGCATCGTACGCACTAAGATGAAGGTTATCCCAGAAGCGCATCGTACGCACTAAGATGAAGGTTATCCCAGAAGCGCATCGTACGCACTAAGATGAAGATTATCCCAGAAGTGCATCGTACGCACTAAGATGAATGTTATTCCAGAAGTGCATCGTACGCACTAAGATGAAGGTTATTCCAGAAACGCACCGTGCGCACTAAAATGAAGGTTATTCCAGAAACGCATCGTACGCACTAAGATGAAGATTATTCCAGAAGCGTATCGTACGCATTAAAATGAAGGTTATTCCAGAAGCGCATCGTACGCATTAAAATGAAGGTTATTCCAGAAGTGCATCGTACGCATTAAAATGAAGGTTATTCCAGAAGCGCATCGTACGCACTCAAATGAAGGTTATTCCAGAAGCGCATCGTGCGAACTAAATTTTATCCTACGTCTTTCTTTCTTTAAATATTCTCACATGGAAGTTATTTAATGCGTAAAATAAATCTATTATGTAGACTTCGTGTTTTTATACGATATATTAGTTCATGTTTGTTTTGAAATCAATCAACACGCTATTGCAGAACTGCTTCCTTAATTTTGACACCATTACAAACTTAAGAATAATTAGTAAGAGATCATGTAATTAAGCAATTGGTGAAGAAATAACCTTTAACCTTTTATCTGATCAAAAGTACCGGTTTCTTATGGGTAAACCATGTGTTTTACAATTATAAGAAATCTGAAAGAGAAATTGTCAGAAGCAGTAGGTGCAGAATGTTTTCATCTGGAGAATGCATTTTCTACATGATTGTAAGCATTGTCTTCAATAATTAGTGGCGTAACATCAGAGTCTGGAGATGTTATCAAAGGAGTACCACAATGAAGCGTCCTTGGCCTGTTTTGTTTCCTATATTTATAACCGATCTGCCCGAAGACAATGCATGCAATGTAAAAATATTTTCAGATGATACAATCCTTACCTACATTCCTACAGTTGCGTTTTAGAAGTGTATCAGCATTCAGAACTACGTAATAACCATACAAATACAAGCTAAGATGTAAATCGAGTAAATGTAAAGTACTACATTATGATTTTGATTTTGATTTTTGGTGTTTTAACGCCACTTTCAGCAATATTTCAGCTATATCATGGCCACCAGTTTTAGTGGTGGAAGAAGCCACAGTAACCGGAGAGAACCACCGACCATGGGCAAGCAACTGGTAAACTTTATCACTTGCGGCTGCGAGTCGAGTGCACCTTTTTTTGTAATTTACAAAGCTGGGCGCGAACCCACGCCGTATTGGTGATAGGCTTGTATGAGTTGTTAGGTAATCCAACTACCTAACTCATTAATCCACCCGGGCCCTTTACTACATTATGATACAAGTGACAAGCAACTATAAATATTGTATGAAAGATTATGATAACTTTACCTTCAGTCACGAAAATAACTGATATACTGCCTATTTCACGTTAAACAATATAATAAGTCACAACAGCTTTAGTGGCTACCATACGATCGCGGACTCGACGTTTTATGACATATTAAAGCAAGTTTGTAAATTCATACACAGTTCTAAAATTAGTTACATGTAGTTTGAGTAAGAAAGTGATTCTTGATGTTTAACGCCATATGAGCAATTTTTCAGTCATATCATGGCGAGAACTCAAGTGACATTTCGATATTATGAACTGGATGTGTTCACTGAGAGAGGGAGGGGGTCAGCCGGGACGCCCCCCCCACTGGGCCCATGAGTTATAATTAAGGGTCCAGACAAATAAACAAGTAGAAAGCTGTTTTCTAAATCACAATTCATCAATTCATTTTTGTTCTACTGATTTCTTGCTTATGACACATCGTGGTGGACTTAGTTTGAGTATCATTATTTGGAGAATTGGAGAAGGGGGGCCAAGTTTCCCTTTGACCTGAGGCCGAAACATTCTCTTGGCGGCCCTGCCTTCCGGTATTCTCTAACATTTATTTACGTACTTGTGGAAATTACTGAAAACAAATGTGATTTGCTTCATTTTGAGGAACTTTTTTCCGTGTAAGAAAAACATCAGAAAAAGACACACGCCCTTTAAATTTAGATATTATATTTTAATTTACAACTATATCATCATTTTTCATACAATGTTATGATCATTCAATATTACATCTAACTGTTTGATTATGATAATATTTGTCTATAAATGGTGAGATTTCTGGCGTGGAAAACCCATCTCTTTACTTTATTCATAAAAGGAAATACGTAATGAAATTTATAATACATGTAAAATAAAAAAAGAAACCCCGTTGTATTTTAAGTTATATACGTCACACAAAATATAAAGCTGCACTATAGACTTTGAAAGAGAGACGAAAATTAATGAGGCATGACCAACAAAAATCCGTTTGTTTTGACGTGTATGAAATAACCAAATAAAACACTAATGTTTTGTTTGTTAAAAACATCAAATTGGATGGTTTAAGGGAGGTCGCGTTTTTAAACTCTATGATGTGTAAGTTTACAAATTTGTTAAGTAAATCGGCTAATCTGACGTCATGTGTTGAAAAGAAAAACTAGTCCGACGGTTAGCATACTGTATCATAGATGAAAAACTGTTGAAATATAATTAGTTTTAATTTATTTAAAAAGTTTGAATTGTAAACGAGCATAACAAAAATGATGTAATTTTTAGATAAAGCTAAAAAAAAAAAAGGTCCTTGAATTATGATTTGATTGCTTTTTCAGCTTCCAATTACCATTATAAGATTATTAGTAGCGATATGTTTGGAAATGAAAAGTGAGAGAACAGACCGTATCGTAGATGTTTTAGGTAATAGTGTAGGAACAAGCCTTTGATTTGTGTTGTCCACGAAAAATCAGCACATGCTCTTAACGAGCATAAAAGCTCGTACACTGAGCGTGAAACTATATTTGATCCATACCGACGAATGCCACATATTGACTGCTTTCTGTCAAATGTGAGGACGGTGGAAACACGTTTGCGCACATATATCATTTACGCACAAAAAATTACTACGTTTGCGCACATTTAGAAATTAAATGTGAGGTCATTACAAGATAAATATGTATTCGATAAATAAATTGTTCACTTTGAAGAATGTCAAGCGCGCCAAAGAAATACAATTGTTGAATTAATAACACAAAAACATAATACAATAGATTAAAGTCTTGAAAGAAAGTTTAAACTGTAATTGTAAACAATATCACCAATAACAAACAACAAAACGACCACAGCGATATAACTGAAATATTGTTGAAAGTGACATGTAAACCAAAACCATAACCTCAAACCTCAAAACCAAACATGAAAACCTCAAAACCAAACCTCAAAACCAAATCTCAAAACCATAACCTCAAAACCAAATCTCAAAACCATAACCTCAAAACAAACAACCAACTCTCACTTCAAACATATGAACATAAAATAAGGCACTACAAATGTGTATTTATATAAAAGTCTAACAACAAGAAAACTTGTCATCGAGCTCTGTCAGCTTGAGATACAAGTTACAAGATATAAACGTTATATGAACAGCTTGAAAATACCACTCAGACATTCAGAATCCGTAAGTCGATGAAGGACCGACAACACAATGGCTAACAGAAAAAGAACAAAAGGACAAATTCCAACACAACAGAGTTCATAGCCTTATAACAGCAAGTCGTCCTAAGTGTTAGTCCCGAGCTATATATTAAAGTCTTAGGCAAGGATCACCTCTTCACAAAGTATCAGTATCACCCATGTCGTATATCAATATCAATTTCTCTGTCAACATAAAGTAAGTGGGTGAGTGATTGTTGTTTAATGCCAAATGAACCATTTTTCAACTATATCATGGTGAGAACAAGTTATATATCAATGAGAAAATGGTGATATCCATTTTGTACTAGACCAACATATATGTATTTAGAGATTCATAGTGCTAGCTCACTGAAACAATATTCTGTGGGTAGACATGTTGCTTGTATATATCTTTATTTCTAAAACTGACAGTACATAGCACATATACAGAGAAGTTACAAATAAATGAACAGATTAAACTAAATACAAATACAGTAATCGACAGATGGAATTAGCCGGGAGGACAAACTATCATATTTATATATCTAATGTCTCAAAACTAGGACACATTATCCTGACCCCGAACAATCCACACTCTTTACTCTTACCCCATAATGTCACAAGCCATTAGGATCGAACCAACGATCTACCGCATTCTAGGCGAGCCATGCTAACCATATCACCACTGAAGCGGTTGTCAACAGAAAAACCCCCATCACTGAGAGAAACAGGACCTAGTTTTTTCAAATGCCGGTACAACTCCATGAACAAAGGCGACCAGTAGTTATATATATATATATAGACCATAGTAAATACACAACTCGCAACTGGGGAGAGACAGTGAAATGAACCTCTTGTTATATTGTAGACAGGAGTGGTCGTTTATTGCCTGTTGCAAGGCAAAAATTCCCAAATCCTCTATAAATCGTGATAGTGATGATAGGTACTGGTTGCAGAGGTAGTTGTAGATCCAACTACTATACGATCATGACCACGACGGCACCCGTTCTTTGTGAGACAAATCAGATTCAAGTATGATCTACTAAAATGAGCATTGATATTACCGTGTAATATACAATTGCATAGAAACGAAATGAAACAGTTTATTAAAGAAAACTATTAGAACTTGAAAGATTTGAACGTACATGTATATCTATTGTCATTAACTGTTAAAAAAGAAGAAGAAATTAAATAAAACATAACTGCTAATTTTACAAATTGATGCTCATTACTAAGGAAATAATAATTTTCATAAAAACTATATCATTTCCTACTTCACAGTAGATTTTCTTGTCTGTGTCAATATTTAACATTTCATGGTGTGAAAACTGTCGTAGGAAACGCATTTTTCACTTCATTTATGAAAGAGATTATAGTACTTGTAAAATAAAAAAGAAATCCTGTTGTGTTATAAGTAAGAGGTAATAGAAAATTAGAACCAAAGTATAATCTTTGAAACAGGGAAAATAGTTAATGGGCTGCAACGAGCAAACTGTCTTTACTTCAAACATCTATGAAATTAGAAAACCAATTGGTGATTTTTCCTGTTAAGACATCACTTTGGATGTTTAAAAGAGGCATTGTTGTTAAACTCGCTGATATGTTATTATATACTATTAAGGTCGAATTTATTGCAAGCAAACTGGTTAAAGTTTCAAACTGGTTTGCTAAACTTTTCATTTATTACATTTAAAACTGGGTTGAAACCCAAACTAGTTTTCATGTTTATTGAATCCAAACCAAAACCAGTTCCAGAACGAGAAGCGGTTTTACATTTTGGATTTGAAACATGGCGGCAGCGGAGGAAAAGAAGAACATAGTTCGACTTCATGTTGATGATTCACAAATGAAATGGGTATGTGAACAACACCAGAAAGGTAAATATCTTTATACAAATGCTTGTTGTAATCAAGTTATCGGTTTACAGAGGGCTTTTTTCCTACGTTTAGTCATGAAAGCCAACAAAAAGGTGAATTGAAATGTTTTATGAACAAAATGTTGAAGAATATGACATAGCCATGTATCAGAACTTTCATCCTGAATTTGTGTTAAACTATCTATCAATATTAGGTTGTAAGATCATTTAGATCTGGAGTGTCAGCCATCTGTAGGAACCACCAATTCACTGAAATGTGTTAAACCATGGTTTAGTTAGAAACTGGTTTGTATTAAACTTAAAACTGGTTTGCTAAACTGTAAACCATAGCCGAAACAAGTTTGATTGCAATAAATTCGACCTAAGTAAATAATCTCAGTGCCTTCAGCGGTATGTAATCTTAGCCCATTTTGGCTATCCTGCTTAATCTCTGTTATCGTGTTGCTCCAAAAGATTGTCAAATTGTTTTGGCTCTCAATCCTCTGAACGGTCGTCGTGGTCGTGATCGCATGGTAGTTGGATTTACAACTACCTGTGCAATCAGGTATATCGTAGCGGTCAGTTTTATCGGTGCTGGAAACCGGAGTACCCCGGAGAAAACTACTGACCTGTCGCAAGTCACTGACAAACTTTATCACATAATGTTGTATCGAGTACACCTCGCCATGAGCGTGATTCGAACTCACAACGTTAGTGATGATAGGCATTGATTGCATATGTAGTTGTAAATCCAACTATCATACGACCACAACAACCCCTTTCCTTTGTAAGGCAAGTTTAAAATTCACCTTTTGTAGACTGGCTCACTTCACTATTATCAATCTGTTCAATTAGTCTCGTTGTATCATCAGTGGGATAAATATGTGGACGACCGTCTATGAAGAAATGTTGTTCATCATCAATGTCTTTTCATATGGTGCATATTTTCTGTTCTCTTGGTGTATTTTTGTATCGGTCACTTTTAATTGACAAAACTTTGATTTACAAATCATCGGCATACCGTTTAAAAATGACCATAGCAATGAAAAAGAATATTTCAATTCCAAATACTAAAAGATATATGCAAGTAAAACTGCATTAATAAAAATGCATCTAATGTTCTGACCATAATGTGCCATAACCGAACACGTCTCATTCTTTGTAATGTGTCACTCACCTTTAGCAATCTAAAGTGACGAAATCTACATTTAAAAATACAATTTTTTTTCATCACAAATATTAAAATACTCTTTAAAGAATATAAAATCAGTTTGGAAAATTATGTAATTCTAAGCTTGTTCGATTGTGTGCCATAACAGAAGATATCTCATTGCTTGTGCAATTTCACCAAATCTAACTATTTAAAGTGACTTTAAGCGTATTAAAGATGTGCATCTTTTTTTTTTTTCATTTTCCAGACTGCGATAATAAAATGTTTTAAAATCTAATTATCTAGTTATATCTTTAATAATCAAAATGAAAAATTTTCAGCAAAACCTCGTTGATATAATATTTGTGTAAATTAACCACAAAAATGGAGAAAAAATCCCTCGCTGATATAATATTTGTGTAAATTACTACAAACAAATTAACCACAAAAATAAAAAATAAAGTAAAAAAAAAAATTCAGAACAAATCATAAAATATGTCATGCAGTAAAGACAACAATTGAAGTGTAGGAAATGTTCTTAGAATATTCAAATGCAGGTCAAGTGATGGTGACCTATATATTGTCTAGTTGTACGGCTGTTGACCTTGTTTTACACTTTAAATTGTAAAATAACATCAATTCCCATTAAAAGTTTAATTAAACCAAGGATTTCACAAATCTTTGATTATAAAACGCACACTGTGTAAACGCTGTACTCGATGAAATGATATTTCGTGTTGCGGTGTACTGATATTTCGCTGTTGTTTTACATGTTGACGCCGACGTATCAGAGAACGCAGATTGGTATGTATTTTTGTTTCCTTGGAGCCCTCAAAACCAAATTTACTTGCTAATATATAATTTTTGTGTATATCATGAATGTCCAAAATAAATTTTATAGAAACATTTCCATGTAAATCCCTATGATACCGTTGTGAATGGAATGATACCTTGAAAATGTATGTAACAAATGATATTTCTCATAAATAAAAACTTACAAGATAGAATTTCTGAATGAAATATCTCTTAAAATATCCTTATTTTATATTGTGTTACATAAGAAAGCACTATTTTTGTGTTATATGTACGGAGCAACCCGAAATTTATTACTAGAAAAATCCTTGGTGTACTGATATTTCCCGTGCGTATCTGTTAATAGAAATTAAACTGTACTGTTACTTCTGTTAAACTTGTACTGTTATTTAATGTTTCAAATGGGATGTTTTTCTTCCAAACCACATATTCCTGTCTCCTGTGTCTTTATAATTTTAATTAGTTATATCCTGGTGCATTTATGGCATTTCCCCATATCCGTTCTTTTTCTATTGCGTAATGTTTTTAAATCTGCTAGTCGTTTTTATGTACTAAGTTTGCAAATAATGCTCTAACCAGATCACTCAAAAAACAATATATGGGCCTCAGCTTCGCTTCAGTCTGTATACTATTTTGGGGCGGTCTGTCGTTCCATTGCAAAATGGCGGTTAGCTTTGTGTGTTTGTTTTGGGAGTGTTTAACGACCTTGACTATCCTTACGGATCTCGCACAGTCGCAACATATAACGTCATGATGAACTATTTGTATGCCCCGCCTACGAAAGTAGGGGGCATATAGTGTTCGGGTCTGTCCGTTCGTCCGTCTCGGATTAACCTACACATTGAAGTTAGTTTTCCATGAAGATGAATTCACATCATCATGAAACTTGGTATGCTTATACATCATGATGTGAACTAATAAATATTTGAATATTAGGGGGTTCGGACAAATATGTGCCGAGCGGGGCATCAGTGTCGCAAAATTTCTTGTTTATTTTAATTAAATTTCTTATTCATACATGTATAGTTATTTACAGACAAAATGGATAGTGATATGGAGATTAATCCTTTAGAAGAATCCTTCACCTCAATCACAATCGATACTCCAACTGATAAATCTAGTGCAACAGGTCCATCAAAAGCCGTTAAATGTAAAAAAAAAAAGAAAAAAAATATATCTCTTGAGTCTTGTAACATGTTGTCACTGTACATTTACAACAAAGTATAAATCAAGTCTGAAGCGTCATACCATTATTAAACACGGAGACGGGAACATCAATAATGGAAAAAAAGATACAAAAAGGGGACTATATATGTGATCAATGTTGTCGCCACTTTACAACAAAAAGAGGAGTAAGACTACATTGTCTCAGTAAGCATGGCAATGGTGACGCGCCATATAAATGCCAAATTTGTTCTAAAGGGTATACATCTACGGTAACCTACAAAGGGCACATTGACAAACATGCAGGTATCAAACATAAATGCAATAAATGTGGATCAAAATATGCACACCACTTTTCTTTGCAAAGACATGCAAAAGAATGCGGACAGAATTCTAGCAGTAAAAGTTATGAATGTAAAGATTGTGGTAGTTTGCTTTATGACAAACAAGCTCTTAGCGATCACGTAAGAGCACTGCACCAAAACCAGATACCACACCGTTGTAGTTATTATGGGAAATGTTTCAGATGGAGGTAATCAAAAGCCCAACATGATGCTAGATGTGCTAAAAAAAGATCCACTCCACCTGTTGCTACATTGTCCCAGGAACAAGTGTGGCATACACCTCGTAAGTGAGTTATTTACCCGAAGGAAATAAATAACTGTTTGAAAAACCGGAAGAGGTGCTTTCTGTGTTAATATTTTGTTATTATTTTGCCACTTGTATCCAGTAGAGGACTACTGATTATTATTGTATAAAAACTTTAAATATCTTACAAAGTTTCTCAATATTGATCTCTTACTATTTGAATAAAAATGAACCTTCATTATGTTGATTTTTTATTGTTGAATGAAACAATGGACGCTTTTTAGGCACCGATGATTTAATATCTTTTGTGAAAGGCCAGGAGCCTTCGTCAAACTCTTTGTTTGTCGCTGTCTCTTTTTTGTTGCACGTTATTCGTTTGTTATGAGGTCTTTCAATGGGAATTCTTCGGTCTGGTGTTGAATTTATCACATTAGTTTGGTCTGTCTGGGGACATTAACAGAGCATTACAGTAGTAACAACGGTAGGGGTCCATTACAGTTATCTGGAAAGTAGAAAATCAGATGGTTAGTAAAAATTATAGTTATAAAGTTAAAGAAACCTGAAATAACAGTACAGTTGTTTTCGTTGTATACACGAAGAAACAGTACACACTAAATATATGAACATAAGATAACAGTACAGTTCATCGCTGTATGGTGAATATAAATCAAACGTTTAAAACTTCATGTCTCTACTACAATGAATTCAGACGATAAAATATTAAGGAGGGGTCAAATTTAGCTTGTGTTTAATTCATAAATTTATGAAATAACCTGTAATGAATTATTTTCTTTACATTTTAATACTATTTTTAATACACTGTTTACTATTACCTAATTTTCTATGTTCATAATAAATTAAGTTTAAAATTTAAAGCATATATAAACACATTAAATGCTTCCTAATAATTGTTTGAATTGTTATGGGGTATAATATAACAAAAACTCACCTAAAACATACTCCTTTTGACGGTCCCATGTCAGTAGACAGACAACAGCGAAATATCAGTACACCGTAACACGAAATATCGAGTACAGCGTTTACACAGTGTGGGTTACTGATTCAACAAATGACAATGAATGTAAAGAGAGACTGATTTCTTGATTAATCTAATATTTTGTGTTTTTGCCCAATTTAATAAGAACTGTAAACGATCTTGCATGGTCTTAGATAGAATACGACAAGATGATTTACCGGTACTGTAATTAGAGAAATTAAAATAAGAAATATAGATTGGATAGAACAGAAAACAGCTTGTCACAGTACAAATATGATATGACACTTTGTGCAATTTTATCATGTAAATTATAAATTAATTCTGATAAATTTTAGTTCAACGGTGTTGGTTAAAATTATAAAACAAATTAACACTCCGGTTCAATCATTTTGACGGAAATATATATTGTTGCATTGGATATGCATAATTACAGATTGGCGTTTTGAAATCGTACAGTGTGATTTAATACACCTATGCAAGTATCTAACACTATTCTTAATTTCCAGCTTTCTAGACCCTGTCAAATCTTGGTGTCTGGTTTTGTCACGAAGTTTAATTTTTTGAAATAATGCATGTTATACCAGTGGTGAGGAATATATATTCATGGAATTAAAATTGATATAGTGTCTAGTATCAAACCCACATGACAAGTGTTCAGCTATTGATTAATCACGAGTTCATAAGTTTTAAAGGGTTGTATATTCTTTGTTGAAGTGTTGCTAGGCAACTTCTTTGTAATATGTTATATCGTTTATATATTAGCTAAATATAATAAAAATATCGTATTTTTTTTATTGTAGAATTTTATAAACAATAAATTATATTGCCATCGTCGTCAGTAGTTGTGATATGATACAAGCGTTCTGAAGACCAAGATAATACAAACGTTCTGAAGATTAAGATGAACAAGCGTTCTGAAGATTAAGCAATAAAAACATCTTTTCAGCTGGAAGTAAATATGTCAAGTCTAACGACGATATCGCTTTTTTATTACTCGTGGATGTTGCACGAACTTTAGACAGCAGAATATTGAATAAAGCCATTGTCGAATTATAGACTTTGCACACAGTTTGTCATAAAAATTCGAATATAATGCATGTGATGTTTTTGAAGTCTTCACTTTAAGAAATGAAAGAATTTATAATAAAATGAGGGAACAATGATTTTAAAACCCAGAAAATGGGATAAATTCTATTAAAGTAAAAGATAATTGACAATAAAAAAAATGAACACTCTAAGCACTGTATGTAGTGTTAAAAAGGAATGCATGTCGCTTCTAGATAGCTATTAACAATATATTGTTATAAATATCCCGTCGTTATCGCCATTTATGTTTATGCACCATATCATTTTACACGTGCTAGTTCAAAAGTTCTGACAATTTAATTAAATAACATTGTCTAATCGGCCTTAACTCAAACTGGCGTTCGAACCCACGAACTACCACATTCAAGGCGGGCACGCTAACCATTACACCACCGATCCAGTGAACTCGAGAGGAAAGACAATACAATATTGGAATATAAACAAATAGTTCTGGTATTTAATTGATACTCAGTTTTTCATCCTTTAAACTGAACTGGTAATATAACATATACACAATATCCTTCTTTTAACGAAAGGATTAAAAGGACGAATAACTGTGATAACTCGTATCTCCCCATTTCTCTTCAGTAAAAGAAAGACGAACAAATGCAATTATGGTTTATGTTTAAAGTGTTTTACGACACTTTCAACAATAATTCAGTTATATCTGGCCAAAGACTATAAAATTGGTATGTGTTGCTTCTCCGCTATACACGCATCATTAAGAAGAAAGAGCAAAGACTGGGTGGCTCAGAATTAGGCTAATATGTCAGAGAGGAGCGACATGTCTATCAGTGGACTGTTTTTCAGTGAGATAGCACTATAAAAATCCAACTAAGCATGTTGGTCTAGTACAAAGCGGATATCATCATCTTCTCATTGCAAATTAAATCGTTCTCGTCATGATATGGCTGAAAATTGCTGAGTTGGTGTTAAACCAAATATTACTCATTACTCTTGTGTTCATTGTGTGGCCATTCTTCTTACAAAAGCATCATAGAAAGTTTGCGTAGTGCAAGTTGGAATTTCTTGAGAAAGTTCATACTGCTGTTATATTTGTAAGAAGAGTTTAAAGATACCAAACGGGCAATCAGAATCCGTATATCGAAGAAGAACAGACAACACAATAGCCGAAACAAAAAGTACAAAAAGACGAATAACGATCAACAAAACATACATATAAAACTAAAGATGGAGTAACACGAACCCCACTAAAAACCGGGGGTGAACTCAGGTGCTCCGAAAGGGTAAGCAGTACCTGCTCCACTAGTGACACCCGTCGTGTTAATCTAGTTACAAACCAGGTGATAAGTCATGAACGAGGAAAGGACCGGGAAGTGTTTACGTCAAATGGAACATATCCGTGGTTATCTGTGACACAGATATTCCATAACGGTCGTGTGTTGAAATTTCATGCAATTAATCTTTCAAAACACCGGAGAAAGTGTTCATTGTATAGTTGTATTTGTAGAATAGACGATATTTCTCTCTTCTTCTTCTTCTTCGATCGATCGATCGATCGATCGATCGAGAGAGAGAGAGAGAGAGAGAGAGAGAGTGTGTGTTCGCTGTGTGATTGTATTTTGAAGAATAGATTCTTCTGTAACACTGTATATAAATGTTTCATATTGCATTTGAGGGACCGTCGTGGTCGTATGGAAGTTGGATTTACAACTACCTGTGCAATCAATACCTATGAGTTCGAACCCCGTTTCTGGTGTACTAGATACATGTACAACATTATGTGATAAAGATTTTCATTAACTTGAGACAGGTCGGTGGTTTTCTCCGGTTTCCTCCACCAATAATACTGACCGCCACGATAGAACTGAATTATTGTTGAAAGTGGCGTAAAACACTTTAAAACTAAACCATAATTTCATTTGTTCGTCTTTCTTTTACTGAAGAGAAATGGGGAGATACGAGTTATCACAGTTATTCGTCCTTTTAATCCTTTCGTTAAAAGAAGGATATTTTGTATAGGTTATATTACCAGTTCAGTTTGAAGGATGAAAAGCTGAGTATCAAACGATATCTTTATAATACACATAATTATTATATGACAATAAAATTATTATTATATATCTGACAAAATTTTACCCCTCTTCTTTACAGGTCAGAAAATACAGGATTGTCTCTCACCTTTCAAAAAAAAAAAAAACCCACATAAATTAGCCAGTAAAATAAAACAAGTAAATAGATATGAATTTGTAGATACCTGATACGGGTTGTACGTGCGTTGTTATTTAAACACGTAAGTTATTAGTTTGACATAGGGCACGCGACAAAATTGTCACTCACCTGAACATTATACTTAGGCAGAAAATATCACCTTGAAATCTGAAACCAGACATGTTGATTCTATCAAGTTTTTATCGGATCTTAAACAGATTATTTGCTTTTCTTGAATGTCCATTAGTATTTTAGATACTAGAATAAAATGACTCTTAGGTAATATTACACTCCTCGAAAACTAATTTGACGTGGTACTTTTTAATTATGTACAGATAATAGCTATTTAGTTGGTTAATTTGTTGTACTAATTATACATTATCGACTTCCACAGATTAGAAAATAGAATGTTGATATGATTATTTTGTTGTGCATTTTTTTTTTTTAGAAAAGTGCTATGCAATTTGAATTTAGAAAATATATAGCTACATCCTATGTTATAAAGAGAAAAACAGACATTAGGTTAATTAAGTTCGTTGTTCCGAGCCAGCAGTACCAACCTTAAACAACACATTTCATTAGTACACTACATAAATTTAGAGAAATTGAATTCAGCACGATTTTCATGGGGGGTACTTCGACACGATTCGTCTTTCTAGTTATTTAATTTAAACATCATAATTAGGTGACCGACTAGCAATAAATATGGGCTACAAGAAACCTCATTAAAATATTGAAAACCTCAATATTAAATTTAATTAATCCTGATGAGGGATCAATCGGAAAGCTTTTGATATTAACGATTGTCAATTTCCCCCTCTCTAAATCATAATTGATTTCTAGTTTATTTCAAGTAAACAAGATTATCATTTCATATTCTTCTACTACAACCCAGCTATTGTAAATTTCAAAAAGAAAATATTGAAATACAACATTGTAACAAAAAAGGGTTGCAATTGTATACATATTTGTCTCGATTGATTAGAGGGAAAGTCATTTAAGTTCACCGCAGACGCTAGACTAATCATCATATTTAAACAGGTGTAGCGGATTTTAGCAGATTTTTTTTTCATACATTTAATGTAATTTGTTGATGTATTTATCCAAAAAGAAATCAGAATATAACAATTTTAAGTGGCAATTAAATAACCTTTCAACCTCACCTTTCCAATAAATATGAATCTAAATAGCTAGAACGAGTATATTTGACATCACCTTTCAACCTCATATTTCCAATAGGTACCCCTCTAAATAGCTAGAACGAGTATATTTGACATAAATATTCTGTATGTCCAATCGAAATCCCCATCTTAAAAAAAATATGAAAATTAAATTCAAACTTTGATGGTCAAGCATTTGACAATTTCACAAATATCAGCATATATATCTTTTTATTTTCATTTTTCAATAAACCATTTAAATACATATGTATACAAAACGAACGACTATATTTTACCCCCCAAAAATGACAACGATGTATACCGATGTGAAGCCAAGGACAGGCACAAAAATGTGGCAGGGTTAAGCTGATTTAACGAGTTTAAAAAAAAAAAAATTCAAAAATATTAGTTTGGAAACTGATATGTAATTTTATGTACATTTCGTGTTTTATCCATTAGAAATGCATTGTATTGCGTTATTCTTCGATATTTGTTCATTTTTGTTCGGAACCTGCAAGGAAGGGCCACACCAGTATCATATTCTTACTTTGCATAACATATTACTTATCAAGATGATAATTTACGATATATAATGTTAGAACGATGAAAATGTACATCTTAAAATGAATTTTCTCCTTGTGTATTTATAACACCTTAAATTCACCTTACTATATATATTTTGTACCAAGTTTTAAATAGAAAACATGAAACACCACATCGGTAATGTAATGGTTAGCATGCTCGTCTCGGGTGCGATACCCCTACAGCATGGGTTCGAGCACCGATCGGGCCAAACTAAATACTATAAAATTGCTATTTATTGCTTCTCCACTAAGCTCACAGCGTTAAGTAGAAACAGCCACGACTGGTGGGCTCGGAATAAGGGTAATGTGTCCGCGTGGAGCGACATGTCTACCCACGTACTGCTGTATTAGTGAACTCAGTGAACATCAGAATGCAGCTTGCTCTCGCCACGATATAGCTAGAACACATGCTCGTTGGCGTTAAACAACAGCCACTCACTCATTAGAAAACATGGATTGTAAAGTTTCAAGTTTTGTTAGTAAACACTCGTGTATATTATGAGTAATACAGATAATATAAATTACAAAACATGCAACAAGGCGTAATAAATGCCAAACAATAATAAATCATAAAACTAAGCTCAATAGAGTGTTGTCAGGCTCATTATGATTATACATACAGATAGATTTTCAGCCGAGTGATACAGCAAATGTACATTGCACTTTGAAAATAATAAACCATACATTTGTCTACAACTAGGGTTGGGGTTATGGTGTTTAAAGCCACTTCCAATAATATTTCAGCTATATCGTGGCGGTCAGTTTTATTGGTGGAGAAAACCGGAGTACTCGGAGAAAACAACCGACCTGTCGCAAGTCACTGACAATCTTTATCACATAATGTTGTACACCTCGCCCTGCTCGAGATTCGAACTCACAACATCAGTGTCTCTAGACATTGATTGCATAGGTAGTTGTAAATCCAACTACCATTCGGTCTCTATAACTAGGCATAGAGATAGTATCAAACTTCTGCCAAGTTATCTACAAATCTCACAAGTGGTTTCTGCATATTAGATAAACCAAAAGGACAAAACCGCTCGGTAAATTTAGTCGTGTGTTCAAAATTATATTAATATCATGTTATATTGTTGTGTGAAATCTGAGAACTCAGATGTAGGATAAAAAAAAAAAGTAAAAAAAATGTATCACGTTTGCTTCATACTTCAAAATAAACGTTACAGTCAATTCTAATATGCAAAAAAAAAAAAAAAAAAAAAAAAAATTCCTTTTAGCATCGAAATGAATATTTTGACAGAGGATCGTCTGATGTCCAGTGCGCGCGTACCAGCGTTTCAGATATCAGTATCTATACAAGTAAAACAAAAGTCAAAATAATTATATACAAAATTAAATTTTTTCGTATTAATTTTGTTTTATTATTCCAAAATAGGACACTCAAATTGAGAAATTTTACACTATTGTATTCATACTGATGACACCACCCCATATCAATCATATATATTTTCCTGCAGTCATGAAACAAACGACGGTTTGGGCTGATAATGTTCATAGATTGGCACGTGACCCGGTGTATCTAATTACCACAAACAGAAAAAGACAACTGCAGTTAAACATCAGTTAAATACAGCATAAAATTCATGCGTGATGGTGGTTAGAAAAATAATCCATTCCGCCTTTGCATCAGTCCTGATGGTTGTCTCGGAAACGGTAGTTTCGCAGGTGCACGCACGAGATTCGAAATGTAAGAATAACTTGATATTTATTTTATTTTTTTCATTTTGACAATTGTGCACGAGACACGACTAGCGCGTCTCTTCTGGTCGTTTAGAGGGCATTCATCTCCCATAAAATGTTAAGAAAATAATATTAGAATTCTTACACCCGATTAGGCCATTTCAGTACAACATTATGCAGAAAGTGCGACAAGAAATAAGATTCTTTTATTTGTAAATTGAATAAGGACATATACAGTTTATTCGTACCCTAAAGAACCCGTAATGAGTCTCGGAAATTCAATTTATATATTAACAATAAAATTATCATAAATACAGCTAGCTTTTATACGTCTGTGGGTCGTACTTAAATCAGAAGATTGGCTATCAAACTCCAAACATTACACTACGATTAATAAAACTCCAGCAAGAACCCAATGATGCGAACTGCAAAAAGGAGGAAAATATCATTTGTCATTTTTTTTGTCGGTAGAAAGGTCAACTTATCATACGATTGTGCAGCTTATAAAATTCTCTTAGCGTCAGGGCTTAGGAACGCACAATTTATCATAATTCAATAAAATACGAGTAACTTCTTAAAATGCACATATATTACAATAAAAATTTCTTGTGCAATTTAGCGTTAGTCGGCAGTTTACACCTACTAAAGAAATCTTAAGACGATATTTATAATACTGACGATAGTGTGTGATTGAATGGGTGTACTAAGTATTATGAGGTCATGGTGTTTAACGCCACTTTTAACGATATTGCAGTTATATCTTGGCGGAACTAAGTATTATGACATTTTTACATTATATTAAAAAAAAATTAGATCTTTTTTTAATAAATGTTGATGAATACTATTAAAATTTAGATTATCGTATATCTTTTTTTATTTCTGGTAATATTTTTTAATACAATGCTATAAAAAAAAAACCAGGATCTTTTCATAATAAAAGTTGATTAAAACTATTAAAATTTAGATTATACATCTTTTTAGTTCTGGTAACATTTTTTAATATACAGATAACACATTTAACTACAACAAGACATAACAGTACAACATAACAGATATATACAATACAATATTTACAACATGAGAGAGAGAGAGAGAGAGAGAGAGAGAGAGAGAGAGAGAGTTATCAGCTTCCAGACATGAGGCCAGATATCATATTAATAAATCTAATACAAGTGCATAATTTTTTTGATTTTTGATTTTTGCGTCAGATACATTAAAACATAAAATTTCAGAATATTATAATTTTTATAATAGTTTTTATCTTAATAAATCTGTTTTTTTTATTGATATAATGACATTTTAATAGGTAATGGAGCTCATCACCAAAATCTTTTGTATTACGTAAATGACAAATTCTGAGTTCCCTAGGTATGTTGTTCCATCGTTCGTATTCAACAGGTAGTTTATGATTATTTAGCCTAATGCGATAAAACGTAATCACAACCTTATCATCGAGAATCTTAAAATAATTTTCAAATTCAAATTTATTTTTAAAATGTCAATAATTAAAAGATTTCGACGCAATGTATTTTATAAACAAA
>MJUT01060772.1:393392-409051 GCA_002080005.1 Gigantidas platifrons
CCCCCCCCCCCTCCCCCCCCCAAAATGATGTACGTTTTGTGTTCATTAATGCAAAGTTTAATTGCATATCAGAGAGCTTCTATTTTTCCATTTGTTAAATCTGGACATTATTAATAATCATTTTAATTTTAATTTTCAAATATTGAAGCAAAACGTAATTCAACATCCTTATATAATTTAGAATAAATATATATATTTGTAAGGGCAAATAATGTAAATACACGCCAACATATAGCTGAAATACTACTAAAGTTGAGCTAAACACCAATCAATAAAGTAAAAAAAAAAAACTGATTAAAGTGCATAGCAGCGGTTTGATTAATTGATTTTTTGTGCTTAACGCCACTTTCAGCAATATTTCAGCTATATCATGGCGACCAGTTTTAGTGGTGGAAGAAGCCGGAGTACTCGGAGAGAACAACCGACCATGGGCAAGTAATTGGCAAACTTTATCACTTGCGGCTGCGAGTCGAGTGCACCCTTTATTGTAATTTACAAAGTTGGGTGCGAACCCACGACGTATTGGTGATAGGCTTGTATGAGTTGTTAGGTAATCCAACTACCTAACTCATTGAGCCACCCGGGCCCTTGCATAGCAGTGGAGGGCATAGATCTACGCGAAAGATTTTTGTTAGGATATTTAGCAAAATATATTGTTGCCATGTTGGCTATATATCTAACTTTTATCCTGTCAACTTTGAGCAGACGATAACTCTTCAACATGTGCATTTACGACGGGAAAGTCTTATTGATGGAACAGCTGTAACAATAACATTTTAAATAAACCGCATATTAATTAATTTTTGGAATGTTGATATTTTCAGTGAATATAAATGTTTTTAAAACCATAACAAGAATGTAAATAATTTTATTGTGTGATTTTATTAACTGGCCTAAATGTGTGGACCGTACATGTGCCAAGATGAATATACAAAGTAATGCAACGTTGGATTGTTTACAAGGCAAAAAAAAAAAGAAAAAAAAAAAAAGAAAGACGTTACAGTATTTTATAATTAAAAATATTTTTGTCTTTAGCCTTATATAAGTTGGTACATACCACAAACTTTGGTCTATAAAAGACTATAAAATTGGAATTTCTGCTTTTCTGTTGTAAAGTTCGCAGAATTAAGGAGTAGCAGCAAAGACTGTTGTTGGCTCAAAATCAGGATAATGTGTCCGATAATCTGTTGCTTCAGTGAGCTAGCGGTATAAAATTGCAACTCAGCAAGTCGGTCTAGTACAAAGCGGACATCATCAGCTCATCAAAATGCAACTTGTTCTCGTCATGATATTGATCTGAAAATGGCTTACTCAGTGCGTCAAACAACAATAAATCACTCACTTCTGTATGTAGAAATTGTCTGTGGAAATCCTTGCCATATATAGCAAGAGCAATTTTGCGATCATCACGAAAGCTCCACCAAACCTTTATGGACCAATCAAATGGCATATCACAACAGAACAAGAATGTCTACTTGTGAACGGAATCTCACTTCCGGCTGTTGTGCAAGCAATTGTGAAAAATGTCTTAGAAAAATTTGGACAGACTGCACACTTTTAAAAAAGTAGAAAATGCTTATTATTACTGACAACGATTAAAATTACAGTTTTCTTAATAAATATTCCTCAACTTTATACTTGATTTATATTGTCAACCTACATCAAACATATTTGATGGTACATTTAGAGAGCACACGTGATCGTGTTTGATGGCTTATGGTGTTTAACGCCACTTTCAACAACATTTCATTTATATAGTGGCGGTCGATCATGTTTGAAGAACAAATGCCACTCGTATACGGTATGTCTTAATTACATAATATGTAAATTCGTGTAAAAATATGGCTTTCAGCTTCGAAGGTATTATACAGAGGCACCAGGAACGTCAAACATTTTTAATGCCCATTGTCTCACAAATATTGCTGAATACGTATTGTGTGCGTCATCACGTAAAAATTGGTTCATATAAATTTTGAAACAACTTTCTTCCTCAAGTGTTAGGGTTATGGTGTTTAACGCCACTTTCAACAATATTTCAGTTATTTCGTGGAGTTCAATTTTATCGGTGGAGGAAACCGGAATAGCCGGAGAAATCCACCGACCTTCCGTAAGTTGACAAACTTTATCACATAATGTTGTATCGAGTACATCTCGTGTGAGCGGGATTCGAGCACACAACTTTAGTTCTCAAGATTTAAGACCACCAATATATTACAAATATTAATCATAATTTTATTTTTGACGACAAGAAATTGACCACAATGTAGTGAAATCTAATGATAATCTGGACGATATTATATATTATAATTACACTGGTATTAAGACGGCGTTAAACACCAATCAATCAATGGTATTAAGACGTAGATATGTCTGCCACTTCAAACCAATTTTCCACCCTTTTGCTAATATTTGTAATATGATATACTCTAGCTATGTAGTGGGGTTCATGTTACTCGATCTTTTGTTTTGTATGTATGTTTTGTAGATCGTTGTTTGTCCTTTTGTACTTTTTCTGTTGGCCATTGTGTTGTTTGATCTTCTTCGATGTATGGATTCTGATTGCCCTTTTGGTATCTTCAAACTCTTTTAAACATTATGTAGTTCATAATAGGATTAAACGCTTCTTTTCATGAGTTCATGCATGTGTAAACGGTGCCGATGCAATCACAAAATGAATAGACGTTTATGTAAAGTTTGTGAGTGCATCGCCACCGTTCACACATGCATGAACTCATGAAAAGAACCGTTAAATACTTATAATTCTTCCACGTGAATCTTTTCCCTATTTTGATTATTAAACTGATTTTCAGGCTTGTTTTTAATCGGACATTATCGTAGTTTCCTGTCGGCGGTCGCCATATTGTTTATACTGGTTATACAAAAAAGTTCATCGAGTTATGAACGGATCAAAAACAAAAAAGTTCATCGAGTTATGAACGAATCAACAACAACATGTGACAGTGCTTTTGTCCAATCAAAAGGCACGAAAACGATATACATTAATTCTACAAGAATTTTTAAATCATGATGATTTTTCAATTTTTGTGTGTGATAAAAATAGTTTTACAAGAAATAACCACAATTGGTCAATCAATAAGGGGTGTGGGGGTATGGTGTTTAACGACACTTTCAACAATTGATCAATAAATAAAAATAAGCCAAAAGTCCAATATTCTATATAATATTATAATATAGCTATTACCGTGCCGGGTTCTTTTGATGAAAATAAGAGGTCAGAATATAATTTATACTAATAAAACAATATTTTCATAGCCCCTTTACTATTTAAATTGAAATATGGTAATATTGTTATTAATATACTATACAAGTTTATCTGCTTTTTGAAATGATTTCCATCAAATTGTGTTCTTTACAAGAAAAAAATATAAATGTCGAAATTTTGTGAATAGCTTAAAAAAGGTCTGAGAAGACCAACACACCGAGTCGAATTGGCGGGTGGCGTATATTGTTTGTGAGTAAAAGGATTTAACAACGATGAATACCGTCCTTGCGACATCTCCTTGCGCTGTTTATTTGAACGTACGCATGCTGTTAAGACATAATTAAGATATAAAAAAGCATGTAAACCCGTTAAAGACGTGTTATTCTAGGTGAGATGGACATTAATTTATGGTGTGAATGTGTCGCCTTTGACGGACAAACATAAAAGATGTCAGAGAAGCGCCCGTCCACAAAGGATAAAGAAACATTTTCTAAGCTGAAAAAGAAACTGTGTTTGTTAGTTTTATCCTTTTATACAGCTAATCGAACTGACGCGAACTTTTCATTTTTATTACAAATTATAAACATCGAAAGTGCTTTAAAATGTAATTTATGCTGCAATAACTCTGAATTATAATCGGATAAAGCCCAACAGACACACACATTTTTCTTATATAAATATATATATTTTGAAACTCCCACTGTGCTAATATTTTAGATAAAATATATTATTAGTTGAGAAAAAAAATCCACAATTAAGAAAATAATAGATAAATATACAGTCCCCCCCTCCCCACACACACACACTCCCCCGAAAAATAAAAAACAATCTGTTAGTTTTTATAACATATGAAATAGATATCTTATTTTTATCCTAAATTCGGGATATGGACTATCAAATAGAACATGCACTATAGAAGTAAAATGGTACACCAGCATATGAAACTATCGGAGACTAATTAGGGTAATTAATAAAGCAATCAATGTATCTTACTTACTTACATCGTGTGTCTCCGTGTCGATTTATAGGAGAATTTGTATTTTCAAAATCGCAAGTCTACCTTTTTTCATTTAAGTTTTTTTTTAAAGAAAGGGAAAACACCTTGTTCATATTGGATGGACATTTACTATGTAATATATTAAATGTATTGCTGAACTACATTTTCAACAGTAGTATATGCGAAATGTGAACAAGTCCAAGTTAATATTAAATATCAGCTACTTATAAATAAAACTTTAAAGAAATATGATACAATATATTTTCAGTTTCAATAATGTGATCAAGTTATCAGTGACTTACCAACAGGTCGGTAATTTTCTCTAGGTACTCCAGTTTCCCCCACCAATAAAACTGAGCGTCACGATTTAACTGAAATATTGTTGAAAGTGGCGTTAAACACCATAAACCAAAACAAACCAATCAAATTTAAATATTTTTAATTAGACTGAATCTGAATATTCATTTGGATAAGAAGATGTGCCTATTTATGCTCTGAAAGTGACGTTAAACACCATAACTCTCAAGCCAATCAATCATTCTTCAGTAGTCTTTGTGGTAGACATCTCAATATTACACCTGCATTGTTGTTATGTAAATATAACAGATACGTCCTTTGTTTACTTATATCGCTTACAAGATCTTTTATTATCAATCATGTAAATACGTGTATTGATTTTCACAAGTAAGATTTATTATATGAACTAATGCTTTCAAATCTTTTGATCAGTATCAATATCAAGAGACAAAAAAGGTTATACTTGTGACGTCAAATGTGAAGCACGTGCAAAGAATCGTAATGTTTACTTCGGCGAAGATTTAAAGGTACGTGTATTTTTTTTAAACTACGTACGATTTCATGTGTTAGCATTGAAGTATCAAACCATTTTTGTCTGTGTTTTAATTTTTTTCAAAAATAAACCATGTCTTATTTTATATTGACGTTACGAAATATCCATATCTTAAATAACAATGAATCTTTTCCGTTTTACGCAGATATTTTTTTCCCTCTATGACCCACACGATGAGAAGCAGGAACTACTTTCCTTTCGCGAGCTCCGTGGTTCACCCACGAGTTTTTGGGGAGTCCATGTTGCTCATCTTTTTAGTTTTCTGTGTTGTGTTTTGTTTGTCGTCGCCCTGTGTTCCCATTGCTGACAATGTCTGGATTGTCCATTCTTGATTGTCCATGCTATTTTCTTTAAAGTTTATTATAGACCAGACAACGCCTTAAATAATGGCGATGAGAATAACATTCTCGTGGAAATTTTATTCATTAGAATATCAACTTTATCAAGAATAGTGTCTCTTTTAATTTAAACAAATTAAGCTTCTTAAATAATTACATTAAGTTAACATTTTGTCTGGTTAATTGTTACCTGTCAAAAAACGTGGCAACAAATCACGAAGTTGACATGACCTGTGTTACAAAAAATTTCAAATGACCGTTTATTACATCCGGTCATGGTGAGTATGACCGTCTTACTGGCCACAGAGAGACAAACAAGCATTAAATAACAAACGTATGCTTGACTGTATCAGTCAATATCATATTGTTAGCCTGCGTTTTCACAAACAGGGGAAAAAAAACATTCTACACCGTTTTTTTCCCGAAATACGAAGTATTTTCACTGATGAAGTAGAAGATAAATGAATGCGCATTTAATTGGTTGGTTTTATGGTGTTTAACGCCACTTTCAACAATATTGCAGTTATACCGCGGCGGACAGTTTTATTGGTGGAGGAAAACCTTATTCCATAATGTTGTACACCTCTCCCTGAGCGAGAGTTGAACCCACAACATCAGTGGAGATAGCAACTGGTTGTATAGATAGTCGTAAATCCAACCACAATACGATGACGGCCACGACGGCGCATTTGATTCGTTTAGAAATTATATTTATATGAAACAATCCTTTCACGACAGTGGTAGGTTTTATGTTATAATCTTAAGTACAGTTATGTCAAACATAACTTCCATATCAGATGCTGTTCTTGTCGATTATTGTCTGTCCTTCGATTTACAACTTATCATAATCCGTTGGGTATCTCCAACACATTTATTTGTATACAATTGTTAGTATGTATGTTAATCAAACATCATCTATATGTACAAATGTTATTGGACTATTAAACTACACTAAATGATATGGTATATAACTAATACCTGACTTGCGCATAGTACTCTAGTATAGTCACAAAATATTTTGAATGTTTCGTCAGTCGAATGGGGAGGTCCCACTGAAAATTTGTTGACACAGAACCCTCGACTAGGCAAGATGAAAATGACTATGATGAAATCATTCAAAAGTTACATTTGTTTTATTATTAGGGTTTCCAATCTTTTGACACGTGAGCGTACCTGATGAAGGTTATTCCAGAAACGCGTCGTGCGTACTAAATTAGATATCTACGTTTATATTTTTTTATTCCTTCTTTTTATTCACTTAGACACTAGATCTAGTGTTTGAAATTTGTTTATGGAACTAAATTGGATAATTTTCTAAAATAACAATGACTGTTTGATGTTGTTTTTTTTATTTTAAACAATAAACTGCTCCCTTCTTTGTATAATGATAAGCCAATGTCACATGTTGATCACGTGGCAACACCAAATGACTGTTCGATCGGAAATGTAAATAGTTCGGTTTGCTAGATGACACGTGCAAAACACGTTTTGTATTGCAAACACAATTGAGGATCAAGGAAGCATTGTCGAGTTAATCTATTGATAATAACTGATAAAAATATACATCAAATTGAACATAACACGGCTCATAAATAAGAAATAAATGGCGTCACAAAGTTTCTACAATAACATGCATATAAGCACATTGTTTTAAAATTTACGAAATTCCAGCTACAATTTGTTGGATGTTTTAAGAAAAGTTAGAAGATGCCAAAGGGGCATTCAGAAGCCGTAAATCTAAGATACCAAAGGGGCATTCAGAAGCCGTAAATCTAAGATACCAAAGGGGGTAGTCAGAAGCCGTAAATCTAAGATACCAAAGGGATATTCAGAAGCCGTAAATCTAAGATACCAAAGGTGTAATTAGAAGCTGTAAATCTAAGATACCAAAGGTGTAATCAGAAGCCGTAAATCTAAGATACCAAAGGTGTAATCAGAAGCCGTAAATCTAAGATACCAAAGGTGAACTCAGAAGCCGTAAATCTAAGATACCAAAGGTGAACTCAGAAGCCGTAAATCTAAGATACCAAAGGGGTATTCAGAAGCCGTAAATCTAAGATACCAAAGGGGTATTCAGACGCCGTAAATCTAAGATACCAAAGGGGTATTCAGAAGCCGTAAATCTAAGATACCAAAGGGGCATTCAGAAGCCGTAAATCTAAGATACCAAAGGGGTAATCAGAAGCCGTAAATCTAAGATACCAAAGGGGTATTTAGAAGCCGTAAATCTAAGATACCAAAGGGGCATTCAGAAGCCGTAAATCTAAGATACCAAAGGGGTAATCAGAAGCCGTAAATCTAAGATACCAAAGGAGCATTCATAAGCCGTAAATCTAAGATACCAAAGGGGTAATCAGAAGCCGTAAATCTAAGATACCAAAGGGGTATTCAGAAGCCGTAAATCTAAGATACCAAAGGGGTAATCAGAAGTCGTAAATCTAAGATACCAAAGGGTATTCAGAAGCCGTAAATCTAAGATACCAAAGGGGTAATCAGAAGCCGTAAATCGACGAAGGACAGACAACACAATGACAAAAATAAAAAAGACAAAAGGACAAACAACGATCTATAACCGGGGGTTAACTTTACTGAAGTTGTTTTGATATTGGGATTCTCGGAACATGGTTTGTCTCCCTCGAACATAGGGAACATTCGATTTTTCCTGCTCTTCAAAATTTAATGTTTAATTTTATTATTTTTCAGATGTTTTTGAGAGTATCACTGAATCACGAATGACCACGGATATGTTCCACTGGTCGTAATCACAATCCAGTCCTTGTCTCACTCATGTCTTATTACCGGGTTTGTAACAATAGTAATACGACGATTGCCACTAGTGGAGCAAGAACTGCGTATTCTTCTGGTACATCTGTATTCACCCCAGGTTTTTAGTGAAGCGTGTGTTCCTCTATCTCTAGTTTTCTTTATAGTGTTTTATAGATCATTGTTTGTATTTTTTTGTCTTTTGTATTTTCGATTTATGGATTCTGACTATCCCTTCTAGTAGTTTCAACCTTTTCGTGATGTATATTATATCAAAATAATTCAAAAGTAAAATAAATGAACATTTAAGGATTTATCTCAATTTTTTTTCGGTTCATGAAGAAATAAACTTCGTGGGTTACACAGTGTGTACCACATTTTTGAGTTTATTTCGAATAAACCGAACAAAAAATTGTGATAAATCCTTATAAATTAATTCCTAATTTTTGTTTCTTGTCCTAAAAATATTTTGACGGATAATAATTGCTTAAAAAGAATTAAAATAAAAAAGTTTTCCAATTGTGACTTCCGGTTACAATTTTTATCTATGACATGATGGATAAAAAATTCTAACCAATCAAATTCAAGCATTTGCTACACATTTATTTATTACAAAATAAGCATAAAATAAAATGAGATACATTTTCGTACACATGGATAGTTGTATATTGTATAAGATATAAAATATCCGATATCTAAAGATGATCATATAATCTACACCTTTAAACATTACACCCGACAAAAAGAATACAATACTGTTCTTATTTAAATGTTTCAAAGAGAGGAAAATAGTCAACTTGCTAAACGTGCATGAACCTTAAAAAATGAAACATATATATCTAATAACGGGAACGATGCGTTTCTGTAAGAACCTTCGTTAGGTACACACAAATGTCAAAAGTCTGAAAAGCCGAATAATAAAAGATGTGACACCTCTTTGAACACCCAATAATAGATAATTTCTTGCCGGAGAGAACCACCGACCATTGACAAGCAACTGGTAAACTTTATCACTTGCGAGTGCACCCTTTTTGTAATTAACGCAGCCGGGCGCGAACCTACGCCGTATTGGTGATAAACTAGCCAATAGCCTTTTGATTCAGCTGTATAAAATAAAACACAAATTACTATTAAGATAAGTTGCACTTGGCTGATGAATTGATGAGAGGCAGGTGGTCATCAGGATTATAGAGAGGTGTGACAAGAACATGTATAAACTACTTCTACCAAATATTGACCACCTTCAACAATTTGAAGATTATGTAGACTGTGATATTGCTGATATATAGACTTGTGTGCATTATTTGGTAGATATGTCAAGGGGCAATCGTGATCGTATGGTTGTTGGATTTACAACTACCTATGAAATCAATGTCTATCAACACTAACGTTGTGAGTTCGAACACCCCTCAGGTGAGGTGTACTTGATACAACATTATGTAATAAAGTTTGTCAGTGACGTGCTGCAGGTCGATGGTTTTCTTCGGTTTCCTTCACCAATAAAACTGACCGCCACGATATAACTGAAATATTGTTGAAAGTGGCATTAAACACCATAAGCCTAAACCCAAACCTAGTAGACCTGTCAAAGATTGAATTTACTGATTAGCTAATGAAGTCGGATTATGTGTCTATGATTCAATAAGTTCATCTGCTAAAACAATAACGTAGCTACAAAGAAAATTAGTCAATGTTCATGACAACACTGTTGTGATTTAATACGTTGGTAACAGCCAACGTTTGGTTTTTATTAAGCATTGACTACTTGCTACGCTAGTATTATAATCGAGGGGGGTTATGGTGTTTAACGCCACTTTCAACAATATTTCAGTTATATCGTGGCTGTCAATTTTATTCGTGAGTAAGCGGAGAAAACAACCGACCTGCCACACGTCACTGACCAATTGTATCACATAATGTTGTATTCAATACTCCTCGCTATGACATATTTGGCTATTCTGTTTAGGCCCTTTAGTTGTCTTGCTCCCAAAGATTGTATTTAGTCATTTGGCTTTCAAATATTTTGGCCTTGAGCGTACCCGAAGAAGGTTATTCCAGAAACGCATCTTGTGCAATAAATTTGATATCTACGTTTTTATTGGGAAATACATGTAAGCTACCATAGAATTCCTGACAAGTTCGGATGATGTTTTTCGTGAGCGTATGTCTTTGTGTATACGACGTCCCTTTGCTTGAAAATGTTTTCTGATTTAGTTTGGGTTTTTCTTTGCTTGATAATGTTTAATGCCACTTTCAACAATATTTCTGTTATATCGTGGCGGTCAGTTTTATTGGTGGAGGAAACCGGAGGACTCAGAGAAAAACACCGACCTACCGCAAGTCACTGACAAACTTTGTATCACATAATGTTGTATAGATTACACTTCGCCATGAGCGAGATGAGAACTCGCAATATTAGTAGTGATAGGCACTGATTGAATAGGTAGTTGTAAATCCAACTACTATCCGATCACGACCACGACGACCCCCTTTTCTGATTTGGGTACTCGTGCGTGGATGTTCGTCCCAATCTATTACTTCATGAAGCGTACAGAATATCACTGAAATTCGGAGATTATGCTCGTCCTCTTTCACCTTGTTTAACTATAAACCATGAAGGGTACAGAACAATCATGTCTACAAGTAATTTATTTTACTTGTATAGTATCGTTATACCGTAACGATCCAACACCCCATAAGAATGATCGTTGACTGGGTTTTCAGACGTTGTATATGTATATTTCGACTGAGAATGAAAAACAATTCAGACTAAGCACTGGTAGGACAATGAGATAATAAAAGACGTGTTAGTAACAGCTACGCATTTGTTTGAGTTCAAAATGGCATTAAATGAAAGCAAAAACTGTAACTTAATAGAGAATAGACCGCTGCCTCTGTATGTATCTGGTCGAATTTATTTTCTTTTGCTGTAAGGGAATATGCAAGGAAGTGAAATTGAAATGCCAGTCTGCCACAACATTGCTGTGTGCCGGATAGTACAACATAATTGATGTCACGTGTACGGCACGTGCTGTCATAGCATGCGCGTCACAATATCCCGGAAATGGCTAGACAGTAGTTGTGATGTAATAAATACAATTCAACTGATTAAACAGTCGATAAGTAGCCCTTCATGATATACAATGGCTTCCATATTACAATGTATTTAATATAACAGATGTAATTCTGTTACGACAACAGGACGTATTTTAATGATCGAACATGGAAACGTCAAATAAACTAACGATTATCAATTCTTCATGGATGAGTGATGGAAGCTTGATATTTAAACAATATCTGCCACTTTATTCAGATTAAAATTGGGGTCGTTACATTCATAAATAACGTAGTAGATAATTGGAACATAGATGTTATTCTAAAATTCATTGAATTATCCGAAAGCTATTGATAAGATAAATTCCTGATCAACCGAAACTGTGAACCGGGTTATATGGTGTGAGTTCAAATCCCGTCGAGGGAAGAATAAAAATTTGTCAGCTCAAAGATCTAATTCAAACACTTTGGGTTTAATTTTCAGACGTATATATATAAACATAACAAAATGATCTAGCTCCACTACAGGTGCTGATAACCAATATCCCAAAATGTGATTCTCTAATATCCCAAAATGTGATTCTCCAACAGTTTTTCCCTCTTCCCATATCTTGAAGTGAGCTGTCATGCAAAATTACCTGTTAACAATGTTTGATCCAGCTATGCTAGTTTTGGCTATCCTGTTTAAGAATTTCGGTCTTTTTGTTTCCAAACACTTTTAAATTATTTGGCTTTCAAATATTTCGATTTTAAGCCTACATGATGAAGGTTATTCCAGAATGGCATCGTGCGAACTAAATTTCATATCTACGTTTTCATAATAGATATAATTATTTTAGATAGTGAATAACATTTGTCATAATGTCTTAATTATTATAATTATAATGGTCACTCAAAATGGACTTCGATTGCCGTGGTTTGTTGCAGAC
Organism: Gigantidas platifrons; assembly: GCA_002080005.1. Classification (NCBI taxonomy): domain Eukaryota; kingdom Metazoa; phylum Mollusca; class Bivalvia; order Mytilida; family Modiolidae; genus Gigantidas; species Gigantidas platifrons. The sequence continues at coordinate 405,547 of MJUT01060772.1, forward strand.
ATTAAGTCTCATACGATATCCCATTCCTAATTTGTGAAACTATAAAGTTTTCACGAGGTGTATTGAGCAAAAGTAAGGAAAACCTGACCACCCCGAGCACCCGTTTACATTCAATGTGTTTTGTTGTATTGTACGATCTTGAATGGTTTTGATTGTCATTTGTCGTGTCGTACGATCTTGAATGTCTTTGAATGTGTTTTGGCGTATTGTACGATCTTGAATGTCTTTGTATGTGTTTTGCCGCATTGCACGATCTTGAATATCTTTGAATGTGTTTTGGCGTATTGTACGATCTTGAATGTCTTTGAATGTGTTTTGTTGTATTTTATGATCTCGAATGTGTTTTGTTGTATTTTATGATCTTGAATGTCTTTGAATGCGTTTTGTTGTATTGTACGATATTGAGTGTATTTGAATATGTTTTGTCGTATTATACGACCTTGAATGTCTTTGAATGTGTTTTGTGGTATTGTGCGATATTGAATGTCTTTGAATGTGTTTTGTTGTATTGTACGATATTGAGTGTCTGAATATGTTTTGTCGTATTGTACGAACTTGAATTTCTTTGAATGTATTTTGTCGTATTGTACGATATTGAATATCTTTGAATGTGTTATTTCGTATTGTACGATCTTGAATGTCTTTGAATGTATTTTGTCGCATTGTACGATCTTGAATGTCTTTGAATGTATTTTGTTGTATTTTATGATCTTGAATATCTTTGAATATGCTATGTCGTATTGTACGAACTTGAATGTCTTTAAATGTGTTTTGTCTTTTTGAATGTCTTTGGTTGTCTTTTGTCATATGGTACGATCTTGAATGTCTTTGAATGTGTTTTGTTGTATTGTACAATCTTCAATGTCTTTGAATGTGCTTTGTTGTATTGTACGATATTGAATGTCTTTGGATGTGCTTTGTCGTATTGTACGATCTTAAATGTCTTTGATTTGAATATTTGTCCTTCATTTTGTCTTTATTTTACATTGTATTAGAATCATAAAAATGATGTAAATACGCTAAAATATGTCTATTGGTAGTTGAAAGGAGCTCGATATATGTTAAATTGTATGCAAATCAGTTCAGCAATCTGGTCAAATGTGACCCACGTTTCGAAGCACCGATAATTAATAAATTCGTTATGAATCTTACATGACTACGGCACAAGATGTTGCCATTTAAGACCTGTACCCCTACAGAGATTTTACCAGGAAGTGTCCCAGTTCTAATCCAGGCATCGTTTTAGAAAACTGCTATGTAAGATATATTAAGAAAGTTACGCCACTGACACGGAGCTATTAACGTGACGGTGAATTAAAACCACGGCTTATGATGCATTTGTATGTCTGTTATAGTCTGATCAATCAGGTATGGAAGTCGATTATGCCGCCATTGTCAATAAATCTGCATTTAACGTTTTCCTTTCATATTTTACAGATTTGAAGAGCAGATTTATTGATACAGTGTAGTATTAACAGCGTGATTTGTATTATATATTCACCATATCAAAAACAATTGTCTAAACTTCATATTGAGTCTAGATTTAATTTTCACGCGGATTGTTTTGCAACAAAATGTGACATTTTTTTACATTTAGATTACTTTGTAGACATTTTGACTACTATTTATACTTATACATGTAAGCCAATCTTTTTTTATTTATCAATTTTAATAGGAAAAAAGAGACATAAAAAGTATGAATTATTAAGATTTGTACTACTTTTTAATTGATGGTCTGGTGTGTGTGTATGTATAGATACTAGTATATGAAATGATACACGGGATCAGTTTTATTTCGTTGAAAAATTAAATAAATAAACAATAAATGAAAAATAAATAATGAAATGTGTGGATCACCATTGCAATAAAAGTTTGTCTCAATACAATCGAAAAAAATTAGAAATGAACTATTTTCATGTTTAAGATGTGTAACTCATTTTGACAATCACTATAGTCGAAATAAAATTTGTCTCAATTTTATTTTTTTAAGTTTCTCATTAATAGTGTACATGCAAGGTATAGCTTGGTCTTCAACAATCTGATTGTACTTTTGATTTGATTTATTGTATTTAACGCCACTTTCAGCAATATTTCAGCTATATCATGGCGACCAGTTTTAGTGGTGGAAGAAGCCGGAATACCCGGAGAGAACCACCGACCATGGGCAAGCAACTGGTAAACTTGATCACTTGCGGCTCCGAGTCGAGTGCACCCTTTTTTGTAATTTACAAAGCTGGGCGCGAACCCATGCCGTATTGGTGATAGGTTTGTGTGAGTTGTTAGGTAAGCCAACTACCTAACTTTTCGAGCCACACGGACCCTGACTATTTCATAATAAGTTCATGATTAGTATTAAGTGCCAAATAAAAATAAAATGGTTTACGCCAAATTTATTTTCTAATATTCATATATAGATATGTATATTGATATAAATACTGATGTCAGTTCGATTTAAAGAACAACTACTAAGTATTACCATATTTTAAAAATTTGTTGAGTAAATCTCAATTTTATTGCCGACGAATAACTTTTATCAAAATTTTCATTATAATTTTCTGGCAAGACAAGAATCAATCTCTGATAAAAAATTATTTCCACTCTACAAAAATGATTAACATTTTTAACTGAAATTTGGAAAGACAACCAATGGCCATATTGTCGAAAAAAATCACAATAAATTTATAATTATGGACCAGTTTTCACGTATCTACTGCAATCGACAATAATTGTTTTGAATGAAAATAATAAACCTCTTTTTAAATATTGTCGCAGTATGATAATTATATGAATTTAAACAGCATATTTTGGTACAGATATGAGAAATTCACACACCATGTAAAAACTGCAAATCTTCAAAATTTCAGATGCATTGAACAATTTTGAATCGTTTTCCTAAGTACAAAAGGTTACAAGTTTAGTGATTTTGTATCACCCCCTGTGTCGACTGGTTTTCAGTGGTATCAGTACTGAGATGATGACATTATGACGTACTAAGTATTTACTGTCAAATCATGGTGTTAACTTTGAATATGGTTAAACAAATAAGCTAGAATGTGGTGAAAAATAAAACGACGTGAAAGTTAGAATGTGGCTTAAAAATGAAATGACGTTAAATTTAGAATGTGGTTAAAAAATGAAATGACGTTAAAATTAGAATGTGGTTTAAAAATAAAATGACGATAAAATTAGAAAGTGGTTTAAAAATAAAATGACGGTAAAATTAGAATGCTTAAAAATGAAATGACGTTAAATTTAGAATGTGGTTTAAAAATGAAATGACGTTAAAATTAGAATGTGGATAAAAATGAAATGACGTTAAAATTAGAATGTGGTTTAAAAATGAAATGACGTTAAAATTAGAATGTGGTTTAAAAATAAAATGACGGTAAAATTAGAATGTTTAAAAATAAAATGACGTTAAATTTAGAATGTGGTTTAAAAATGAAATGACGTTAAAATTAGAATGTGGTTAAAAATGAAATGACGTTAAAATTAGAATGTGGTT